>JAKUCV010006963.1:7555-37708 GCA_028386065.3 Turnera subulata | reverse complement strand
TTTTTTTTTCATATGTTCAAATTGTATGTTTGTTTTCCTCTAATTTGATTTGTTATTTTAATTTTGCAGGTTGTTGTTGGCTTTGTCTTCAATTTTGGCCCTGTAATTTCTTTGTATTTTTTCCCACCATTGTATTCTATATTTTTTTTCCCAATTGTAATCGGAATTTCGTTCAATGAAAAGAAATGTTCATTTTCATAATTATTTCATTTGTTATTATTGTAGTTAATGCAATAGCATTAATTATGGAGTAATTATGTCGTTATTTGAAGATTGGTAGCATGATTTGTATAGTAATAAAATAAATGTTTCATTATCAGGATGCTATTTATATATTGGATTTTTTTTCATAAATTAATGATTTGTGACGGATTTTATGACGGACCAATGGCCAAATGCCTCGCAGAATCCCTCGTAAAAATCATCCGATTTTGGACTCTTTAAATTTGTGAGGGCTTTAGTGGGGGTTATTTTCGTGAGGGATTATTCTGTTATAGTTAGTGAGGGATTTAGGGACGGATTTTGGATTGTTCTCACACAATTAGCGAGAGACTTAGTGACGGACATTTTTTGTGGGGAATTGTTCCCTGACAATTAGCGAGGGAGTTAGTGACGGACGTTATTGCAAGGGTAAAATCCCTCACAAAATCCGTCACAAAAAAATCCCTCGCAAAATTCCTCACAAACCCGTTTGTTAGGAGCATTTTTCTGACGTCCAAAATCCGTCGCAAAATCCCTCGCAAACAGATTTAGCGACGGATTTTTTGTAAAATCCCTCACAAAATCCTTCGCTAAATTCAGTTTTTCTAGTAGTGATATATATAATACCACTTTTATTAATTACAAGTAATAATTTGATTTTCTCCAATGCCTAATCAAGCAGGTAAGTTCCATCCTCAACTCATTGATGATGATGATTGCGCTAGTTTGTGTTTTGTGTTTTGTCTAAGCGCTTCCAAGCCCTAACTACTTCCAACGACTTGACCTTTTTTTGCAGTCTATTAATACAGTTGGTTCAAAAAAAAAATACTACATTGTGCTCTTGCCCTGTAGACGCTTTGAAAGATTTGGCCTTTTCGGTCTCCGTTAATCTACATTGTGTTTATGCTGTCTGCTATTCTACATATGCTGTCTGTTATTCTACATTGTAGTTTTGCTCCTTTATTGTCAGGAAAGATTGACCCTTTTGGGTCGGTGAATATGATAAACTGTCAAAACTTGTTTGTTTGGGAGTTTATATATGCATGATTTCTAGTTTCTGAACTAGAGAAATGCTAGCGAGTGTAGATTTATGTTCCAGATTACTAAAAACTGATTGGAAGTTGGGGTTATATTTATAGAGAATATGACAATGAATTCCATCACAGGACGGCGTTCCGGTTACACATTCTATCCAACTTATCCTGACCTGCGCCAATATACGAATAACTTCAGCCAAGAAAATTTCATTGGCAACTCCCAGTTTGGCAAGGTCTACCGTGGAATCCGTGAAGGAAGACAAAGCTTCGGAGAACATGTAGGAGAATTCATTGTTAAGATATGGGAGAAAGATATTACTCTTTACAAAGTACTCCCTGGTGACAACGAAAGACGTTTCGTGGTGATTACTTGCTCCTTCTTTAGTTTTTTTTTCCCCTCTCTTACTACTGTTAGATACCTGAGGCAGCTTTTCCTTTCCCGTAGGATGAAGATACTTTGTATCGGTATTTCAGGACTCACGATATTTTTCATCCCAACCTGCCGGAGTTTCTTGGATTCTACCTCAATATTTCACATGGGCAGCTAGCCATGCTTTATGGAATGAAGCCTCTCGATACATTGCATAACCTCTTACAGAAAGGTTAGGTTTCATAAGCATTGGTCCGATGCTATGCTTGAGTGCTACAAATAAAGCATGTACGTTGGTATACATATGACTTCCTGCTAGTATACTTCCTTTTTTGTGTTCTCACACCATGGAGAGGCTTCCCTATGTGTGAGTTGGATGTCAACAATTCCTTTTTATGCCACAGCTGTCGGAATTGACACATCTGGGTTGTTCTCATCCTAAACTGCCAATGTAACTATGCTCTTTAGGTCTTAAACAGGCTCACGGCTTGGTTTTCCTGCTTATCCTCTGCAGTAGTGTGTTTTTAGCACTGTTCTTGTTTCTTAAGCATAAGTTTGTGCTGGAAAAAGTAATCAAGCAGATCGCATTTTCAGGTAGCTTGTCTTGGCCAAAAAGGATCAACATTGCTATCGGAATTGCTTCTGCACTTGAATTCTTGCATCAGATTAAAGATCCATTAAATCCACCATATCTGCTTCGCAATCTTTGTGCATCTCATGTAATGATTGATAAGGTATCTCACTGTTCTTCTGATTCCTTCATCTTTCTTTCCTTGATGTCTTTCCTTTGCAGACATTTTAGATGTCTACAATAACTTGAGTTTCATTGATTTTTAGGATTACAAACCAGTAATATATGACTTTGGCATGATATCTGGGGGAATTCTTACTGACAGAAGAGAGCTTACAAATCAATATGTTGATGGGTGTCATGGCTATATCGATCCAATTGGCGCCCGTCCAGGTATCTGCTTTCTATTTTCTTTCTATATATAATTGTTATGCACTTCCTACTTATTCCTTTTCATTCTTGCGTCATTATTTTGGCCCAGAGCAGCTTATTTTTCAAGAGTTTCAATCATAACAAATAGTCATTCTCTCTCTATTTATGAAAAGTTCCCAGGGCTATCTGCCATCTTATGCTTCTACAGCTCAAATTTCTGTCCGTACCAAAAAGATTATCCTAAGAAACCACGATAATGGAGAATCCAAAGGAAAAAATAGAAGGTGGTCCACCGGACACAGGTTCACTAAGCCGATTTAAAAGCATACCCTTGCTTTCTTTGAAACATGAATACCTGCAGCTTTCCCGGAACACTTAATTAGAACTTCTCTCCATTCGGAATTTTTGCATTTTTATAATTCGAAGTAATTGGCCTCCATCTCAATTTTTTCCAGTCTGTTTGTTTAGTTTTGCCTTTCCAAAGAATAGGTCAGCCATGCAGTAGGAGAGCAATAAACCCGGCCAATTGTGATGTTTTGCATTTTGGAACTCTCATTTTTATTCCTTATGTCCTCATTATTCTAATCTTTGTGTCATTATATATGTAGGTGCATGGTCAGAAAAATGTGATGTTTTTTCATTTGGTGTTGTACTGTTGGGACTGATTACAAACAATGTCTACACGGAAGAAGATTTTATCTCTGGTAAACCTAGTGTTCATGAATGGGCATGGGATGAGTACAGAAAACATCAGTCTCATTCTGGTAAACAAAACATTTCGCTGGTGCATGCCAACATAGAGTCAGAACCACTTTTTTATTCTCGGGACGGAATTAAACTTACTAATCTGGCAATGCGATGCGTGGAATATGTTCCTCTAAAGCGCCCAACAATGAAACAAGTTGTTAGTTATCTGCTAAAGCTGCAAATTGTTCAGGGTCATGGAAACTCGCTGGGAATTGACCAGATTCCTCGTGGCGATCATGCTACCGGCCTAGCAAACAAATTATCTGGTACTTGAGATGATGTTTCAGTTATTTCTATAACATGCCTTCGTTTGTTTCTGATTTTTTTGTGTATTTATAAAGAGCATGTTAGCCGCATTTGCGATTGATCATATGACTTGTTCTTCTTTGCTAGGTTTCCTGCCTTATTTCTGTTATGTAAATGTAAACTTTATATGCTACTATCCTGGTTAAGTGGTGGACGTACTTTTTGTGGACAGGGTTTTCCAGGGTGATGCTAAAGAGATCTGACCTTCAACCGATGCTATCGTGGTTGAATGAAGAATCTGGAGTTGTCCGCTCCGGCAGAAGTTGTCCCTCTGCGATATATAGTAAAATTTTGAGCTTGTATGGACAGCATCTATCACCGTTCGTTTTCTGGGAAAACAAATTGTTCAAGAGTCATACAAGCCCTAAGTTCCAAGCAGGTGCGGATCAGTTCTGTCATGAATAATATACTAAATTCTGCTTTTCATTTCAATTCCTTACATTGAAATCCTTGCGTCGTGTTTCCTTCTTGTATCTTGGCTGCAATTATGGTTTCATGTCACAGGGAAAAAATCTTTGACAGATGGGCACAAGGCTATACAAGTATTCTCATATGAAGACATAAACGACCTCACAGAAGGATTGAGTGAAGACAATATCATCGGAGACTTTGAATTTGGAGAAGTGTTTCGGGGAAAGTCAGTAGGGAAAGAAGTCACTGTGAAGATATGGAAGGATCCTGAATTTACGGGCGTTACATGTGAATATGAAAGAAAGCTATGGGTATGTTAGCAGATAAGCATTTTCTGTTGTTGTTGTTATAGGTTCGACATTATACTACAAGTTTGCCTGATTGTTAAATTGCCTTGTAGGATGAACTTGTTTTGCTTCAGCATCCAAAGTTTATGCGTCATCCAAATATGCTAAAGTTAGTTGGATACTGCTTTGAAGGAAAACAACTGGCTATTGTATATGATCTAAAGCCATTGGATACTATACATAACCTTATGGTGAAAGGTAAGTATATAACATAATCCTGTAGGTTTTGTACGCCATTATGTTGTATTCAAATTTTTTATTGGTCTATTGCAGACATTAATTCTTGAGCAGAGTCATTGAAATTTGTTCTGTACAATTTTGTGTCCTCAAATCCAATGATGTTTTTTCTTCAGCAAGTATCAGTCTCGTAACTCTAAGGTTTATTCTCAGTTAATCATTTGACCAGCAGTTTGAATCCCGAACAAACATGCCTTGTTTGCATTTCAGATAATTTTACTTGGCTACAAAGAATTAAGGTTGCTTTAGGTTTTGCTGTGCTCCTCAATTTTCTACAGTGTACTGAACCACACCGTATTCCGTACATTGTTCGCAATATACGAGCAGCTCATATAATCTTAGATCAGGTTGGTCTTAGTAGTCTTGGATATTGGTGCCTTTTCACTTTTATGCGTTCCCCTTGGCATAACTTGGCCTCCTTTGATTTGTAGGACGGCTTTCCTAAACTACTGGATTTCGGAAAGCTTGCTGGAGGGATCCTTCCGGAGCGAAGATGGGATAAATTTCACAGAAAGTTTGATGCTGGCTATGCTAATTATTACATACACGATGATGGTATGAAAAATATAATGGGAATGCACTAATCGTTTAAGGCTTAATGTTTTAGACACCGTGATGATCTAAAGATAAACATGTACAGGTTCTTTCGATCGCAAATGTGATGTTGAAGCGTTTGGTGTGGTACTGTTAAGTCTTATATCAAAGAGAATGTTTGTGAATGAAGAAGGAGCATCTGAGTGGGCCAAGGAAGAGTACAAAGCTAGATTATCTGTGCCTGGCTCTTCTAGATCTCAATGCTTGCTTGTGAATCAAAGCTTTATGACAGAACGGGGCTTCAATTCTAGAGATGGAATCAAGATTACAAAGTTAGCAATGCGTTGTATGGATTTTTGCAGACTCCCTACAATGAAGAAGGTAGTCAAGCGACTTATGAAGTTACATGCTGTCCAAAATTATGGTGATGAGCTTGGAGTCAAGGAGATGCTTTCATAACTTGTTATGTAGAATGGCTGGGTTACATTTGGTGGTACTAACTTGCTTTTCTCTGTTGCATCTGAATCCCATTTTCAAGTTTAATGTCTGAACCAATCCAAGGCTCGATCTGTTGTCCGAAAACATAGAAATTGTAGGAATTGAGCACAAATAATGCTTCACGGTCGTGTTAATAGGTTGAACTAAACACTTTGTTTATTTTTTTGGAAATAAAATAGTAAAAAAAAATTGTCTTGAAACAAAAATAACAAAAGGAAAACAATGCTTGGAGTCGAGGAGATTTTTTAATAATTTGTTATTTAGCATGGCAAGGTTACATTTAGTGGTGTTAATTTTGTTGCAATGCTTTCTGATTTCTTCTTTTCTCCTTAGGTTATCTCTTTTCTCAATTTCCTTTTGCGTTCTTAGCTGCAATTGCATTTTAGTTCCATTTTAGTTCCATTTTACAAGTTCAACTTCTGAACCATTCCTTGGATCGATTTGTCTGTCCGAAACAGATAAAAATTCTAAAGGTGAACAATTGAAAAAAAAATGAATAAAGCAAGTTTACACTGACATGCAAGTATTACTAAGTTCGAGTTGTGTTGGATAATTGTCGTTCTTAAACAGCTCGTGAATGATTTGGCTTGCTACATAGTTGCATTCCTAACAAGTAGGATAAATTCAAGCTCATGATTAACCTGACTTGTTTACGTCCTATGAAACATAGAGTTTGCTAGAGACCTTGATACTAAACTACAACTAGGTAAAGTATCTTCCTCCGTAAACTAATGAAGCTATGCTTCAAGGATGGTGGCGGCGCAGGGTTCTCGCTGGCCCCCGAAGCCACTTGACCCCTCCATTCAGACCGGCGCAAGGCCGTCTGTGCTACCGTCCTTGAAGGACAAGATCTTACAGTGGCATTTAGGAGTCTCCCCTTACCGGGCGGATGATGGGTTCCCCTCATCTCAGATGACGATGTAGCTGAAACCGAATGGCCCTTCCTTCAGATTTTCTGATCGGTCTCATATGGCTTGCCTTTGGATTTTTTTTTTTTAATTATTCAAGTGTTGAGAAGGCGGTTTAGCTCTAGAGTGATTTGCTCGAAAGTAGCTTATCTGTGGACGCTGCAGGGAGGCTTTCAAGTTGTAGATTCAGAAAACGAATACTTCCTAGTGAGGTTCAAGAAGAAGGAGGTGACTATTATCGTGTCCCAGCTGAGGGCCCTTGGATAATACATGGATTGTATCTGATTGTTCAGTCCTGGTCCCTGGAGTTTGATGTTTTTAAGGAACCTATGGGGTTTATAGCTTGGGTGCAAATTCCAAGTATATCAGTGGAGTGGTACCATCAGGATATACTCAACCTGATTAGTAGACAACTTAGACGACCTGTTCGCATTGATGTGTGTAAGTATCCGGTTCATGCAATTGGCAATCAAAAGCACAAAAATACAACATGTATGCGCAGCTAAAATACCGGATACACATGGAGGATCCATGTGAAGGGAACTAAACCGAATAACAATTTTTCATACCTGTAACGGTTGAGGTCTTTCACCCAACTGTAGAACCGAATCAGCTAGAGCCAGACAAAAGCCTCGCCCCTCTACGGTATCCACACGAACCGCTGTAACCGGTTGAAGAACGTCTCACGACTTCAACCCGAGCCCTCCCGAACTGGTGTGCTAGCAACAGGAAACGGGAGTTGTGTGTGGTGTTTTGACTCTTCTTTCACAAAGAAGATATGTGTGTTTTTTTTTCTCAATTTTTCAGACCTCTCAAGAACACTTCTCAAGCTCTGAAAACTCTCTCAAGTGAGGAAGATGATGCAATAGTGATCAGATCACTCAACTCCATCAAATGACATAAAGTAGTGGTTTTATGGCCAACATGGTGGTCCATTAAGCAATATGATTATGTCTCCACATAATCATGTTACCCACTAATGCACAAAACACACCAACTCATCACAGCACTAGTTTGGCTTAATTATGCTGACAATAATTGATCCAAACCAGCCCAAAACGACCCTGGTCCAACCACGGTCCAACCGCGGTCCAACCACACCTTGGTTCAACCATGGTCCAACCACGGTTCAACCACCTGCTCGAATCAATGGCTGTATGTGTGTGACCCTGTAGGCACTTGTACGTTCGGCAATAATCGTAAAATCTCATTTTACAATTATAAGCAAAGAGCGGCGTCTAGCAACACATCATTGCCACCCGAACGACAAGATCAATACTGATTCCACGTGCCTCGGAACATGTCATCGTCCCTTCGTCCCATTATCAAGATTAAACACGAGATATCGAATATGTCAATCTCGTATATGTTTAATCTCGGTTTCTTGATCCTCGAGTTAACCGGTAAAACGGATACCAATGATATCATATATCATTATCCGAGCATGGCCATGCATTTACGGTTCAACTCTATCAAGAAACACTCCGATAATATACCCGTTATATGGGTTGGACGAATCCCCTCTGGATCATACAAAACCCATTACACACTCATCATATACCCAATGATTACCCTTACGTCTATCCAGTTACGGATGACCAAGAATAATATCAAAGTATATGACTCACATGTTGGGAACCTTGATGATCACAGGTCTAAGGACAATACATTATAAGAACTGCTATCGACAAAACATATAACGTTCCATGTAGCGTTCTTATGTGGGTCGGTCCAGTCCACAAGTTCTCTAACTTGTACCCGTATGTAGAATTCATATCACATATGCAATTCTCAACATACGCTAGTCTTAATTTATTATTACAACCCATCCATAATAATAATCGACTAGGGACAATTTAAGAATATGAAATATTCTAGGGTTATAAGTATGTGCAAACGTTTATCTCATAAACGATACTTATTGGAATAACCTTAATGCGTATACATGACTACAAATAATCATCCATGATTGGCTTTTGGGCATATTACACTAACAATGTGAACACTCATCTATGGGCCTGAGAGGGCCACATTTGCGAGATCAGCATCATTGAAAGAGTGGGTGGTGCTTGAGGATCGCAGGTTCAAAGTGTGCTATATGAGGATATCTTTGATTTCTATTTTGTGTGTGGTACAGTTGGGCACCATGTTGATAATTCCTAGAGGGTGACATCACTAGACCCTCTGACTCCTACAGATACAGTGCCCTTGGTATCAATTACCGTGTGTGTCCATATACAAGGTCAGTCCATGGAGTCTCCACACAGCTCGGGTGTTTTTTATCATGATATACGAGAAAACACACAACTCGGGTGTTTTCTTGCCAACCTCGACAAGCGTCCAAGCGTGATCCTCATAAGGCTTTGAACCCTATAGGGTTGCAGGTTTTGATTTAGGGTCAGCATCTAAGCTGTTGGCGGAGGTCCATACGGATGCCCAAGATGTCCAATCTTCATGATCTCTCCCTCCTCTCACTAATGTGGTTTTATAGGCTAAAACCGTGGTACCTAATGCTCCTGCTCAGCATCGTGGAAACTAGGGGGAAGAAGAATGGGAAAGGAAAGTTCAAGATGCAACGGAAGTCGGCTGGAGCTAAGAAGGGTGAGCCTTCTCCATAGGCAACAACCAGTGCTGGTTCAAAGGAGGATCTTGCTTTTCTGGGTTTGGAAAATGAGAAATTCTATCAAACTTTTACGTACCCAAAGCACATGCACGTGCCTCTATGCTATCCACTACAACTATTACTAGTGATATGGATGGAGGGATGTTTCTATATATCTGATTCGGAGGACTCCTCTAGTACTCCATCCATTCCGTTTTAATTGAAACGAAAGATTCCACTGCCTATTGTATCCTTGCTTGTGCATGAGGTTTTGCTTGAGGCTGGTGTCCCTAAGCAACAATGGAAGGGTAATACTCCCTGGAAAAATTCCCTGACCTTGTTACACCAGATAAGGATGTGTGACACCCGAGGTCGATGAGGGCGGGAAGTATGCATCGGTATCGAGGTAAGCATGGATAAGAAGCGGATTTTGGCAGGCTTTTAGACAGAGCTTGGTTTCAAGTACATAGGACCCACCTCTTCTCACCTTTTTTATCAGGCTAAATTTCAATTTACACACCTTAATTTTAGATTAAAACCACTTTAGCAACTTAACTTTTTCTTATGACAAAGTAGTAACTTAACTTCCTAAAAGCGTCAAATCAGTAACTCCTTATAACTCTAGTACCTTATTTGTATTGGTAAATGATTCGTTTTGTCCCTAAACTTTGTTGAATTCATTAATGTTATCCCCTATATTTGAATTTCAGTTTTTGTATCCTTAAATTTTGTCGAAATTGAGTGATGTTTGTTTTTCAAAAATTACCGATGATTCCACTTGGAAGTTAGAATTAGTGAATGCCACATGGGCCGATGATGTACAAATATTTTATTATTTTATCTTTTACAAATAGAATTTATTCTTAATTTTTGTAAAAAAATAATTTTTTTTCTAAAATAAAAGTGGCATGGTTAGATATAAGTTAGATTTAGAAAGATAAGACTAACTTTAACCTAATTTTATCTCTCTAAATTCATCTTATCCCTAACCTCGCATTCTCTAAGAAAACTATTATATTTTTCTTATAAAAAATGAGAAAATAAGATCTAATTGTCAAAAATAAAATAATAAAATATTACACACCACATGGGCTAGAAAAGGGTACACACTATAGTTATTGAAAGCGACTACAATGATTTTTTTGATCAAAGAATTTATATTATTTTCAAGAAAAATATATGTGTTGTCCTAACTTTACTTCATTCTTTAATACGTAGACTAAAAAAAATCTCATAAATATTAATCCCCCATGTTATCGAAAGTGTTAATTATATGATTAATTTTAAAAATGATAAAGTTATATCTACCTGATAAAGTAGTACAAATGAGTATATAGTGAAAATAGTTTTAAATTGGTTACTAGTAGCTCGCCTAATTTTTTTTTAATTCACACAATATACAAAATAGCTTTCACTTATAAGAAAATTTTATCATTTGTCTAAATTAGGAGATATTATTTTTACTAGAATTTAGTTTTAGTTATAAACTATTAGTTTCTGGCTTTTGGGTTAGTTTGGAGAAATTAGACTTTGGTTATTCATAGTTTGCAAGATAAATATAGTTGAATTATTAAATATTTCAAAACACAACCGATAAACTACAATAAAAAATAACAAGAAATTAAATCGTTCTCTGTATATTTTTATTCATTGATCATGAATAAATTTTTTTTATCATTTTTAGGAAAAATATCGCTCAATTTCGACAAAGTTTAGGGAAACAAAAATTAAAATTCAAAAATAGGGTTTAACATTAATAAATTTAACAAAGTTTAAGGACAAAAAAGGTTATTACCAATACAGATAAGGTACGAGTCACTGATTTGATATTTTTGAAAAGTTAAGTTACATTTTGTTATAAGAAAAAGTTAAGTTGCCAAAAGTGGTTTTAAGTTAAAGTTAAGATGAGTAAATTGAAATTTAGCCTTTTTTTAATACATTGAGAAGAAAGCCAGCTCAACTAATTGGAGCTACATGCCCAGTGGGCAGCAAATCAAGATCACGTCAAAAGCCCAAGGACGATGAACCAATTTGCACAAAAATTAGCAGTGCGTGGGACATGAACCAGTGAAACTTCCCAAGGACGGTCCAAGACTTGTAACACTGAACGCAGCAAAGGCGCCTGCCGCTCTTGCCTAACAGATGAACTCATTAAGGTCTGAACCACCTCTAAACAATCAATCTCAACCTGTAACTTCCGAAAATCCATGTCAAAAGCCAAGCTCAGCCCAGTATACAAACCCCATAGCTCTGCCTGAACCACCAAGCACAACCCTATATGGAAAGAGAAACCTCGAATCCATTCCCCTTTATCGCCACGAAGAACACCACCAGCTGCTCCTCTGCCCCCTCGGCCTACAACAGCCCCGTCACAATTCAATTTAACCCAACCAGAGCTCGGGCAAGACCAAACCACCGGAGTAGAAGCAGAGGGCTCAACATTAGAGCTCCCAGGTACAACACTAACCAGAGCATTTACCACGGATTTACAAAATTGCAAAACCGTAGCTCTTGGATTAAAGGGAGCTCCCTTCCCTGCAAAAATCATCTCATTGCGCCAGCGCCAAAATAACCAACAAGAAACACCAAACCAAAGACGCCAAGGAATGTCATGAAATTTAGACTTAATAGAATTTGGAAATGAAACATTAGGGAAACAAAAAAATCAAGGAAAAAATGGGTGGGTGTGGGTCCCATGGACACGTGTCAATTCCATAACTATCAACCGGCAATAGGATGTAAAATGGACAGGATAACCCGATAAATCATGAGTTCTGAGATGCAATCAGCGAAATTAGATGAAGAGGAACAACAAATACAAAATAAAAAAATGAAAGGACAAAAAAAATTTTTTACTCGATACCTTGTGGGTTCGGGTTCTCATGTTTAAATATAATGTCCATTGAGATCCGTTACCTGATAAGCTTGACCACTCTAGGAGCTCACCCCTCCAGTAAGGAGTTTGCTAGCAATGGCAGATGCTATTGGGTGGCCTGGTGGGAAATGGCTATATTGTATAGTTCTGGCGTGATGTTTAGAAGGAGGAGTTGGGGATCCTTTCCTCTTAGGTGACTAGTCCTTTACCTAATGATATGCTAAATCATATGGTGACAAATTATATTGAAAAAAATGGTCAATGGAGGTGGGACCTATTCTCTCATTTTCTACTTGTTTCGGTGTGTCTGGTTATTTTTGGTTGGTTCGGCTAGATCCTCGGGTAGGGAAGAGCAGGTTGCACTGGAAGGGTTGTGCGAATGGTGTCTTTTCTGTTTCTTCTGCTTATCGTTTGCTCTGTTCAGAGGATTAGGATCCAGTGGATCCTATTTGGATGAAGGTTTGGAATTTGAAAGTACCGCGGGGAGTTTGTTTGTTCTTACGGTTAGTATTACATGATTGGCTGCTTAAGAATCTTTGAGTGATAGCGCTAACACATAGCGGAAACTAGGGGTGGCAAAATGGGTTGGATACCCAATGGGTTGCCCATTTAACCCATGGATAAATGGATAATGGGTATAAATGGGTCAGTACAATTTTATATGAGTCTAATTGGGTATTTTATCCATTTAACCCATAAAATAGTAGGTTTATATGGGTTAAGTAATGGATATTCATGAACCTATATATTAATAATCTAATTCAATTATCCACATGGGCCAAGATGGGCCCAACCTATTTGGGCCTAATTGGGCCGAGTGGGCCCATTCCAGCCCAACTAATATGGGCTCGAATTGGCTCGGGTGGGCCTATATGGCTCGTCCCGGCCCAACCCATGTGGGGTCCAGTGTGGGCCTAGTTGGGCCTAACATAATCATGCATACCTAGTTGGGCTCATATGGGCCAATTTAAACCCGACCAAGCACATCTCGTTCGCGCTTAGTTAGGCTCGTATTAGCTATGCCGGGTTAATATGGACTAGGTCGGATTAATATTCATAAAGTTAAAAAACTTAAAACACAAAATTAAAAATATATATTAAGTATTAACATTATATGGATAAATAGGGGGTTTAAATAGATAAATGGGTATACCCACATTAAATGGGTCTAAATGGGTATGAGTATCTATTTAAATTTCTTGATGGGTCGTAAATGGATAAACAAGTATAAATGGGTATAACCCATTATGACCCAACCCATAGATACCCATTTTGCCACCTCTAGCTGAAACCACCGACGCCGAAACCAGCCTGTACATCCACTGTAAGCAAGGGTATCAGGATATCAGCATAGTGGTTAGAAAGGGTAGCATTCATTGAATGTATACACTTTGAAGTAGAAACCAAAACCAGCATGGCTAGTTCAAGTGGTTGACACTTGGATTTCTTAAACAAGATCTCGAGTTCGAGTACTCGAACTTAATGGACCAACACGACTCGAACTAGGACTACTTAAACAAGATCTCGAGTTCTAATCCGCGAACTTAACGGACCAACCCCACCCGAGCCTAGACTAAACGGGTAAGCAAAAATGACTGTAGTAAAGAAAAGATAAAGAAACATGAATGGGCCAAATAATATTTGATCTCTATGTTGTTTTCAGTGTTCCGTTGCTTGAAGCTGGTGTTTCCCTAAAAACATCAAACATACAAAGATTGAGTGCGAAATGGTATTCACATTTCTTACACGTAAACACCCCACAACTATGGGTACTTACTTTCACTACTAAATAACACTCTTTACACCTTCCTCATCCCTCCACCAACCATCCCCTTATTCCCTTCCCCAATTAAATTTTGGAAATTATAAATTAAAAGAAAAAAACCAACAAAAATTTTAAAACAGAAAAGAAATAAGAATTTCCAATTTAGTCCCTCCCCGTTTTATTTCCACCGAACCGGAGAGAGGGTATGTGGCGGGCGGTGGTGGTTTCCGCTAGTCTCCCCGCGAAGGCGACCAAGGACTCATATCCATGGGGTAGCTACCCAAAACCCTCAAGTACCCTCTGCTTTAGCAGGTTCTTTCTTGGCCTGACCAAAGAGTTGAGTCCCAACAGCTGGTTTCTCAGCCTTCAATGATGCCATTTTTTTTCCCAGAGGAGAAGACGCACTAGGTGATAAAAAAAAGATAAATTGAAAGCTTGTAAATGTTTGGTTAATTACCATCGATCGAGCATTGTCTATATATATACAAATTGTGGCGGAAGAATTAGAATTGTTCGTTAAGATAAAAAGATGAAAGGCGGGAAGGTGTGCAATTAAAGAGAATGGAATAATAACTGTATCATAGTTTTGGGTTGCAATTGGTGGAAGTAGGACTGGATGCTTTGCTTAGCAATTTTGGCGCCTGATATTCTTCTTGGCATCAATTGATGCATACCTCCAAGTTCATGATTTATGAAGATAACGCACTAAACAAAAATAAAATAAAAGAACGCAATTATGCTTTGGGTCATTTAACGTGGGCCGTATTACCAGAGTGATGCTCCAAAAGCCCAAGAAGTAGTAGACAAAAACTGCCAGCCCAACTTGAAAACCTTCTCTGATTTGGGCTTACCTGATAGACTAAAGGCTGTGTCATGTCCATGATATGCAGTCAAGAGTTAAGCTTAACACCGATGGTTCTAGGCTGCTCTTTGGCACTGTGAGTGTTGCTAAGGTTCTTCGAGGTAGTATGGGGCAATGGTTGTTTGGTTTTAGGTATAATGTGGGTCTTGGTTCCCCGTTACGGGCAATGCTTTTTGCAGTCTCAGCTTATGTAAAAATTTTCGAGGTATTTTTTGCTACGATGAATTATAAAATTTTTATGGCAAGATATCTTCTAACCAATTTATGAATTTTATATTCAAATTATAATTACATTCAAAAATAATTTCCCTTGATAAAATTATGTTTCTTGTTTATTATCGAGTTTAATATTTGTTCAAGTTCGACCAATTAGCATAATAATATATGAGAAAAAAAATGTATGCTGGAGACTCCCTAATTAATTGTAAACCTTTTCTTAAATTACATTATATTAGGAATAATTTTATCATTGGAGTAAGATACCTATTGTTTACAAGATAAATTAGGAAAATTAATACTCCAACTTAGTTAAGTACTATGTTTTAAATTACGCTTAACATTTTCGAACAGTCCATTCCAATTTGATTTACTTTACGTTGTTAATTTTTGGTGTACATTTCTCTTAACAGATCTACCACAATGAGCGGAAGAAGCACAATCAAAGCGCTTAGCCAGGAAGATTTGCAGACAATAAAGGATGCGGGAGCAGCTGCTGTAACCGATGCCATAGCAACTGAGGCTGCTAACTCAAACGACCCAACATATGCAGCTAAGAGGAAAAGCCCAACCATAGTCGATGGGGAGAACATCAGTGTCGTTGTAGGCCTGCACAAGTGGAAAGATGTGGTGGTCAAAACATGCAAAAACCAGACACCACAAATGGTCTCGTTTTACGAAGTAAGCGTAGATTTATTATTGTTCTTTTCAACGTAACCCGCAATTATGAAATACAATTTACAATTACATCAAATTAATACATATAATCTGTGTGGAATTTAGCGCGAGAGGAACTTCCTCCGCAACTTGCCTCACCACAAACGGATTGCAAACCTACATGGGTATTGCGATGAGACAAGATCACTCGTACTTGAAGATGGGGGCGAAACGCTGCGCACAACTTAGGAGGCTCAACATACATATATTTCAAAACAAGAATAATATTTTTTCCTCATATTTGTTTTGACCCACATGTTAAAAATGCACCCATTAAGACGACATCAATCATGATAAACCTCTTCCGTCAAATAGCAGAAGCTTTGAAAGTTGTGCATGACTCTGGGCATGTCTACGGGGATCTCAAACCCGAAGCTTTGAGTTTTAGGTACCTAACCAAGCCTACTGTAGTCTCACTTAAAGGGAGCATCAGATCCTCTTGAACAACAGAAACTCGTTCGGGGATAGGGGATCCTCATACGAGGTCCCGTCACCAACTAAGATGGCATAGAAATTCTCAGCTTCGCCCTAAAGAGGGAACCTTGAAGGGGCACCATCCCTCACCTCACCGTGGAAGAGACAGGAAACGAAAAGGCGCAAACAATAGCCAAACGTCAACATGCGTGAGGAAGGTGAAAGGGCCATACCCCGCCCTGCCTATTTGTAGCCTATCTGACAAGGTCTAGAAAGTAAATTTTGAATTCAAAAGAAAGAAAAGGAGAATAATAAAATTAGTAGCAAATGGGCAACACTAGACCTGAGCCCTAACATTCCAATTACACTTAGGGAGTTACCTGATGTGAAATAAGATTAGCCTTGTAAGTTTTCAGGGCCCAAGGTGGACAAACCCAAAGAAGATAAGAGCCCAAACAACACTCATGAAGTCAGTAAAAGAGAAAGGAAAAGCAAGACGGCGCAAAGGGGAACCCTGAATGTCGGCAGGAAAACCAGGATTTTGGAAGGCACGAATCATTAAAACTTGCCTAGGAAGAATGCTATGTGACCTCCCTTCATCTATAAATAGCAGAAGCCATAACAAGAAGGTCACGGCAAATTGTATGCAGTAACACAATTTCCATAATAAACTGAAATTCTTCCATACAAGGTTATTAAACCCGGACCAGTCACTGACCCGTTTCAGAGACCGGGTCACGAGTTAAGAAGTTTAACTGGGGTCCAACCGGATCTGATCAGTATTAGAATTAAAACTAAAATTGTATAATTTTTTTAACAAAGGTCCAACCAAAGGTCTGACCAAAATAAAATTTTGAAATTTTTTACTTTTGACCCGGAAAAACCCCGAAATAGGTCAATAAAACCGGAAAACTTGGAGAACCCGTCATGACCCGGCCGGTTATTTGGAGGATAAAACCCGGAGGGGCAAAAATCCAGATTTGTCTCCGGGTCACGGTTACCCGGGTTCAATCGGTCGGGCCGGGTCGGGTTTGATAACCATGCTTCCATATCATCCTCATAGAAAGCAAACATAACTATGCTCTAAAGGTGGCAAACTGATTATGCATGAGTATCCATGGGTTGATGCATAAATGGTTCACACCCATTTATTTCTATTATCCATTTATAACTCATCAAAAAATTTAAATAGATAATTATATCCATTTTGACCCATTGATACCCATCAATCCATTTATTCTTAATATTATTTTTAAAAAATTTGTGTTTTAATGTTTTTAATTTTATAAATAATAATCCGACATATCTCATATTAACCCGAAACAACCCATATAAGCCAAATTAAACACAGACTGAATGGACTTAGTCGGGCCTAACCTGGCCCAATTAGGCATTAACTCAATTTGGGCTCAACCTAGCCCACATAAGGCCCAATTAGACCCATATGAGATGGCCCGGATCGAGCCCAATTAGGCCTGACGGATGATCTGAGATGGGCCCAATTGGGCTCTTCAAGTCTTGAACAGCCTAAGGTTTGGTTTTTTCGCTTATCCGTTGCAGTGTTGTGTTCTTAGCTTTGTTCTTATTCCTTAGGCATAAGGTTGACCAAATTGTGGCAATTTCAGGTAGTTTGTCTTGGGCATAAAGGATCAGAAAAGCGATAACAATTGTATCTTTTTTTTTCCTTTGGAGAATTGATAACCATCATACCTTTGGTAGGAAGAAAAGGAGAAATCAGAAGTCATAAAAACAAAAAGTTAACACCACCTAATGTAACCCAACCATGCTACATAACAAGTTATGAAAGCATCTCCTTGATTCCAACCTCATCACCATAATTTCGGACAGCATGTAACTTCATCAGACTCTTGACTACCTTCTTCATTTCAGGGCATCCCGAAGGATAAAATTCCATACATTCCAATGCTAACTTTGTAATCTTGATTCCATCTTTAGAACTGAATCCTCGCTCTGTCATAAAGGTTTTATTCACAAGCGAAAATTGAGATCTAGAAGGGCCAGGCACAGATAATTTTGCTTTGTACTCTTCTTGATTCACAAAGTACTTCGATATAAGACTTAGCAGTATCTCACCGAATGCGATAACATCATCACGGCGTTCCAAAGGTCCTGTACAAGTTTATAACATTAAGCCTTAAATGATTAGTGCATTCTCATTATACCAATCAATCCATCAAGGAAGGAATTAATAGGAAATGCACATCTTCTCAAAACTAATAGTCCGTTTTTTCTATATTTGTCATACCATCACCGTGTATGTAATAATGACCATAGCCAGCTGCCCCACGTCTATGAAATTTTTCGAATCTTCGCTCCGGAAGGATCCCTCCAGCAAGCATTCCAAAATCCAGTAGTTTACGAAAGCCGTCCTACAAATCAAAGGAGGACAAGTTGTGCAAAGTGAGCAGGAGAACATAGAAAAGTGAAAAGGTATCAATATTGAAGAATACTAAAAGCAACCTGATCTAAGATTATATGAGCTGCACATATATTGCGAACAAGGTACTGAATACGGTGTGGAACAGGATGGTGTAGAAAATTGAGGAGCACGGCAAAACCTAAAGCAACCTTAATTCTTTGAAGCCAAGTAAAATTATCTGAAACTCAAACAAGGAATGCTTGTTCAGGATTCATACAGTTGCTCTAAAAATTGAATGAGAATAAACCTTAAAGTTATAAGACGACATTTGCTCAGGAATTAATGTCCCGAAAAGACCAATAAAAATTTTGAATATAACAAGAAAACATAATGGCACAAGAAAACATTTGCTCAGGATTATATGTTATACTTACCTTTCACCATAAGGTTATGTATAGTATCCAATGGCTTTAGATCGTATACAATAGCCAGTTGTTTTCCTTCAAAGCAGTATCCAACTAATTTTAGCATATTTGGATGAGACATAAACTTTGGATGCTGAAGCAAAACAAGTTCATCCTACAAGGCATTTTAAAAATCAGTCAAACTTGTAGTATAATGTCGAACATATAACAACAACGGCAGAAAATGCTTTTCTGCTAACATACCCACAGCCTTCTTTCATATTCACATGTAACGTACGTACGTTCAGGAATCTTCCATATCTTCACAGTGACTTCCTTTCCTGCCGTCTTTCCCCGAAACACTCGTCCAAATTCAAAGTCTCCGATGATATTGCCTTCACTAAATCCTTCTGTGAGGGCGCTTATGTCTTCATATGAGAATACTTGTATAGCCTTGTACCCATCTTGTTAGTATAATATGCCCAAAAGCCAATCATGGATGATTATTTGTAGTCATGTATACGCCTTAAGGTTATTCCAATAAGTATCGTTTATGAGATAAACGCTTGCACATACTTATAACCCTAGAATATCTCATATTCTTAAATGTCCCTAGTCGATTATTATTACGGATGGGTTGTAATAATAAATTAAGACTAGCGTATGTTGAGAATTGCATATGTGATATGAATTCTACATACGGGTACAAGTTGGAGAACTTGTGGACTGGACCGACCCACATAAGAACCCTACATGGAACGTTATATGTATGTCATTAGTGGTTCTTATAGATGTAATTGTCCTCCGACCTGAGATCGTCAAGGTATCCAACATATGAATCATGTACTTTGATATTATTCCTAGTCATCCGTAACTGGGTGGACATAAGGGTAATCATTGGGTATATGCCGAGTATGTAGTGGGTTTTGATTGATCAAGAGGGGATTCGTCCGACCCATATAACGGGTATATTATCGTATGGTTTCTTGATAGAGTTGAACTGTTAAATGCATGGCCATGCTCGGATTAGGTGATATGGTGATATCACGGGTATCCGTTTTATACAGTTAACTCGGGGATCAAGAAACATAGATTAAACATATACGAGATTGACATATTCCATGTCTCGTGTTTGATCTAGATAATTGGACGAAGGGACGATGACATATTCCGAGGCATAGAGAATCAGTACTGATCTTGTCGTTCGGGTAGCAATGATGTGTTGCTAGACGCCGCTCTTTGTTTATAATTGTAAAATGAGATTTTACAATTATTGCCGGACGTTACAAGTGCCTACAGGGTCACACACAAAGAACCGTTGATTCGAGCAGTTGGTTGAACCGTGGTTGGACCATGGTTGGACCGGGTGTGGTTGGACCGTGGTTGGACCGTGATTGGACCATGGTTGAACCAGGGTCGGTTTTGGTTCAATAAATATCTGATTTATTGACCTATGCTTAGTGGTATGATGTGTTGATAAGGTTAGTGCAAACCTAATTATGTAAAGACATGATTAGTGCTAGAGAGGGGCCAATATGTTGGCCACCATTATCTCCATTAACCTTATGCTTTTGAGTGGGATTGAGTTAAGTGTGAGTGATCAGATTTTTGCTGCTCCCTCTCTCATTCACCACGTTTTCAGAGCACCCAAAAACACTCTCCCAACTCTCTTCTTCTTTGTGAAAGAAGAAAGAACAAAACACCACAAAACACATAGCTTCCGGTTCACTGCTGCTAGCACATCAGTCCGGGAGTGCTCGTTCTTGGTTTCGTGTGACGATTCCGGGAAGATCACGGTTCGTGTGGATACCGTAGAGGAGCCAGGCCGTTGTCTTGCTCTTGCTGATTCCGTACTTCAGTTGAGTGAAAGACCTCAACCACATAAGGTATGTAAAATTGTTATTCGGTTTTGCGTGCTTCACATGGTTCTTGGTCTGTTTCCCTTGCTTTCGCTGCTTGTTGTGCATATTATGAGTGTCATAATAGCTCTAGGGAAACTTACACATCTGTCAAAGACTCTTTCCCTGTGACACAAAACCATAGTTGCACCCAAGATACATCAAGGAGATAAAATCAAATGCAGAATTTCGTATATACATTCAACAATCATATATTATTCATGACAGAACTGATCCTCACCTGGATGGAACTTGGGGCTTTTGTGACTCTTGAACAATTTGTTTTGCCAGAACATGAACGGTGATAGATGCCGTCCATACAAGCAGGACAGCATGAGTAGAGAGTCAGATCTCTTCAGCATCACTCTGGAAAACTGATGCAAATCACCTAGGCATGATTGGATATGGCAAGATTATCTTTGGAGACATCAAAGAGGAGCATCGGTTTCACAAGAATTTCAGGAAGAGTTGGACATCAAAGCGAAGGACGCAAAGAACGCGTGCAGAAATTCCTGGATCGTGCAGTATCGGGAATAAATTCATATCTCGAGCTCTACAACTCGGATTGTTGCGATCTTGGACTCTAAGGAAAGATAGGACGAAGATCTACAACTTTTATGTTGAGCCCAGAAGCTGAATCTGCCGTTTTCTTTACTTAAAGTGCAGTTGAAGTCGACGGACAGTTTCTGTCCGAAAATTCGGTATCGTTTTTATTTGGGTCTAGTCCATGTAATTGGGTTTAATAATTGTGGGCTTTAGTTATGTGGGTTTTATTTGTAAAGGTTTTAATTAGTGTCCAAGTTATGTGGCTCAGTTTTAAACCTAGTCTATTTATGGTTACTATTCACGTGAATAGTACCCGCGTGAATAGTGACATAAAGTCTTTTATTTTAATCTAGTTACAAAGTCCAAGTCCATTAGGGTTTAGTATTAGACTAGTATAAATAGAGAGTCTTTCTATTGAACATAGGATAGATGATTTGAGTTAATAAAAATAACCTTTGAGGTTTTTCTTTGATTGTGGATTCAATCGTAATTGAGAGTGGATTCTCTTGATTTTATATTAGGGTTTGAATTTACTTATCAAGTTTCTTACTTGTGGCGTTTGTTCAATTCCTTGTGATTCTAATCCCTTTGTTGCCTAGTCCTTAATTGAGTCTAGGAGGTAAAGAATAGAATTGCTAAAACCCTTTGCTGTGTTCGTACTTCTTTGTTGTCTAATCCGGTGCAGAGATTAGAAGGTGAAGGAGACTTACTCGGCGAGTTTGATTGAGTTTGACGATCGGGACGAACAGATAGTTACGGAGGTGGAACTAGTGGATTCTAGGGCTGTTGCCGTATCAAAAACCCTGTCCACAAAAAAGTACGTCAATGGGTAATGTGTTATAGTTCTGGGTATTAGGCCTTTGTTCTAACCATCCAACAACAGGTTGTCAAGTAGGACAAAAGTTCCAATTATTAACTTATTGCTTGTACAACACCATGCTTGAGCAAAACCATTTTGCTGAAAGAACTGAAATGTCATCTCATGTACCTGATAATTTATTTGCTAGGTCAGTAGCATGATCGCCATGAGGAATCTGGTCAATTCCCAATGAGTTTCCATGACCCTGAACAATTTCCAACTTCAGCAGATAACTAACAACTTGTTTCATTGTTGGGCGCTTTAGAGGATCATATTCCACGCATTGCATTGCCAGATTAGTAAGTTTAGTTCCGTCCCGAGGATAAAAAAGCAGTTCTGACTCTATGTTGGCATGCACTAGCGAAATGTTATGTTTACTAGAATGAGACTGTTGTTGTCTGTACTCACCCCACGCCCATTCGTGAACACTAGGCTTACCAGAGGTAAAATCTTCTTCAGTGTAGACTTTGTTTGTAATTAGTCCCAACAGTACAACACCAAATGAAAAAACGTCACATTTTTCTGACCATGCACCTACACAAATAATGACACAAAGATTAGAATAATGAGGGCATAAGGGATAAAAGTGAGAGTTCCAAAATGCAAAACACCACAATTAGCCGGGTTTATTGCTCTCCTACTGATTTAATGGCTGACCTATTCTTTGGAAAGGCAAAACCAAACAAACAGACAGAAAAAATTGAGATGGAGGCCAATTACTTCAAATTATAAGAATGCAAAAATTCCGATAGAAGAGAAGTTCTATTTAATTGTTCAAGGAAAGCTGCAGGTATTCAAGTTTCCAAGAAGGAAAGGGTATGCTTTTAAATCGGCTTAGTGGACCTGTGTCCAGTGGACCACCTTTGATTTTTCCTCTGGATTTTTCATTACCGTGGTTTCTTGGGATAATCTTTTAGGCATAGACAGAAATTTGAGCTGAAGAAGCATAAGACGGCAAATCGCCTTGGGAACTTTTCATAAATGGAGACGAGATGATTATTTGTTATCATTGAAACTCTTGAAAACTAAGCTGTTCTGGGCCAAGATAATGACGCAAGAATGAATGTGAATAAGTAGAAAATGCATAGCAATTATATATGTAAAGAAAAAACGAAAGCAAATACCTGGACGGGCACCAACTGGATCGATATAGCCATGACACCCATCAACATATTGATTTGTAAGCTCTGTTCTGTCAGTAAGAATTCCCCCAGATATCATGCCAAAGTCATATATTACTGGTTTGTAATCCTAAAAATCAATGAAACTCAGGTTATTGTAGACATCTAAAATGTCTGCCAAGGAAAGGAAAATGAAGGAATCAGAGGAACAATGAGATACCTTATCAATCATTATATGAGATGCACATAGATTGCAAAGCAGATATGGTGGATTTAATGGATCCTCAATCTGATGCAAGAACTCAAGTGCAGAAGCAATTCCGATAGCAATATTGATCCTTTTGGCCAAGACAAACTACCTGAAAATGCCATCTTCTTGATTACTTTTTCCATCACAACCTTATACTTAAAGAAACAAGAACAAAGCTAAAAACACTACTGCAGAGGATAAGCAGAAAAACCAAGCAGTGAGTCTGTTTAAGACCGTGGAAAGCATAGTTACATTGGCTGTTTATGACAAAAACAGCCCGAATGTGTCAATTCCGACAGCTGTAACACAAAGAGGAATTCCTGACATCCAACTCACAAATAGGGCAGCCTCCCCATCGATGTGAGAACACAGAAAAGTATGTATACCATCAAAAGTATGTATACCATCAGGAAGTCATACGACGATCCATTTTTGGCTAGCTAAGTGAAGACCCTATGGCAACATACATGCTTTATTTGTAGCACTCAAGCATAGCATCAGACCAGTGCTTCCATTTATAAGACCATTCACATCAAACAAACAGAAACAATAGAGTAGCTAATAAGAATGAAGCCTAACCTTTTTGTAAGAGGTTATGCAATGTATCAAGAGGGTTCATTGCATAAAGCACGGCTAGCTGCCCATGTGACCTATCGAGAGTGAATCCAAGAAACTCCGGGAGGTTGGGATGGAAAATATTGTGAATCCAGAAATACTGGTACAAAGTCTCTTCATCCTATGTGAAAGGAAAAGCTGCCTCAGGTATCTAACAGTAGTAAGAGAGGATGAAAAAAACTAAAGAAGTGGCAAATTAATCACCACGAAACGTCTTTGGTTGTCACCAGGGAGTACTATGTAATGAGGATTATCTTTCTCCCATATCTTAACAACGATTTCACTTCCTTCATAAATTCCACGATAGACCTTGCCAAACTGGAAATTTCCAATGAAGTTTTCTTGGCTGAAGTCATTCGTATATTGGCGCAGGTCAGGATCAAAAGCTGGACACACTATTGTCAAACGGGAAGGCTGTCCTGTCATAGAAGCCATTGTCATATTCAATATAACTCTAGCGTTTCTCTTGTTCAGAAACTAAAAATCATGCATATATACTACCAAACTTTATCATAATCAGCAAACCTAAAGCTCCAATATTTCCTGATAATAAAGGAGCAAAACTACAATGTAGATTAATAGACAGCATAAACCCAATGTAGATTAACGGAGACCGAGAAGGCCAAATTTTCCAAAACATCTACAGGGCAAAAGCACAATTTTAGACAAAATACAAAACACAAACTAGCTGCAAGTTTTCATCAACGAATTGGGGATGGAACTTACCTGCCTTATGAGGCATCAGTGGTAAATCAAATTATTACTTGGAAAAGAAGTGATAAATAAAGAAAACAACCTAGTTCTATTTAGGGTTTTGAGGTTGAAGGCCAGTAGAAAACAAACATTTGATTTCTCCTATATATTATTGGGGTTTAGGGTTAAGGATCGCAACAGTATTTAATTCCAATATTGATGGATCCGTAATTGTATTAATTAATCATTATGATTTTCCTAAAAGACCTTGTTAAAATAAGACCTCCCTAAAATAAAGATTATAAACAAGGTTAATTTTTTTTATGGAAATAAAATATGCAGTTGCAATCATTCCCTGAGGATGCAATCTTTATCGTCTCCCTTCTTAATCCTCCAAGTATCCATTAAAGCCGCTCAGGATCATGATTCAAGAAGTGGTGTCCGCTGGTGCCTCTGTAGGTGGTCTCTCCTATGAGGAGGGTCTAATGCCAGAATGTAACCGGTATTAACCGGAACCTGGACCGGCAGGGCGATGATGACACCACTGATGCCTTTATTTTTTCTTCGACAAAAAAAAAAAAGAAGTGAGGCTTTGATTTCCAGAAAAAAATCGAAGTGTTTTGATTTGAGTGTGAAATTTGAGTGTGATGAGAGTGTTTTGATTTTGACTCTTGAGAAAGTTTCTAGGGGTTAGGGATTACAATTTCACAAATTCACGATTTTGATGATCAGGTTTCAGCAAACGGCGTCGTCTTACAGGAGAGGATGTAAAAGAAGTTAACGCATAATGATATCCTGACTAAATTCTTTCAAACAGAGCAGTATATATCAAAGACGGAGTTAACGCATAACAAACAATTGATTGAATCCTGCCAAAAATGGTTTCAATTATTTATTTTTTTTTGGTCAAAAAAATGGTTTCAATTATTGGGTACAATTCAAATTACCCTATGCCAAAAATGGTTTCATCCTGTAGTGTTTCAAAAATTCCATTGCAGTTGGCATTTGAATTTCTTCCCACAGGTTACATGCCAAATCAATAAAAGAACAAGCCTTCAACTTTATCAAAACATAAATGCATTATGCATATACAATGAAAACTATGAGGATGACAAGTCAAAAACAAGCATACCCATCGATGAAGCAAGTGATGATGGCACATAAAGGTGACTCTTTTGATCCCCGAGCTAATATATTGCTGCTTGAAGCCCTTCAATCAAAGCCATCAAGTCTGCAGCTTTTTTCTCAGTCAACCCATAATCCACCTCCTTCATAAGCTTCCCTGTCTTGAATAATATGGGACTGACATTCTCAGTCAGCCCAATCATGACCAATATTAATGTTAGTATAATATGCCCAAAAGCCAATCATGGATGATTATTTGTAGTCATGTATACGCCTTAAGGTTATTCCAATAAGTATCGTTTATGAGATAAACGCTTGCACATACTTATAACCCTAGAATATTTCATATTCTTAAATGTCCCTAGTCAATTATTATTACGGATGGGTTGTAATAATAAATTAAGACTAGCGTATNGCCTTAAGAAACGAAATCTCACGATAAGTCCCTGAGTGAGGCTCCCGTGCTTTCTCCTGAGGAAGAGAGCTCTCTTTACACCCGATAAATGGACAAAAACACCTGTGATCTTTCTTCATTGGTTCGGGGTATCATGATGGTATTAAAAGGTTACTTTCTTATTTTTCTTTTATGGATGCTTTGCCTATGTTACTCTTCTATGTTGTTTACTATTATGTTGTTTATGGAGAAAATCGCGGTACGTAGTATTTCAAAACTACCGTCTAGGGATCTGTATTATTTTTTTATCTTTTTTACAAGTTTATACTTATATTTTTTTATCCTATTTAGGGTCCCGGATGGTAAAAAAGTTTTTCTTGTCCTTTCACTTTATCGATTTCACAATCATTGTCCCTTTTTGTTTTTTTTTTCACTCATGGTGTCCCTCAACTTTCAATTTACCGGATTACGTTATCCCTTCCACCTCCTACAGCAGGTAAATTATTGTGGTGCTGACAATTGTTAAATGGGGCCCGTGCCTATTTTTTATTCATTTTCTTTTTCTTATTTTCTAAATTTAATTTCTAAAAACCTATTTGAATTAAATAAATCAATCTCCTCCCCTCCGGTTCTTGGACAAAACTCATCACCGAACGAACACCACCGTCTCACCCCTCCACTGTCCACACTGTCGCTGCCGGCGCTCCTTCTGCCATCGTCCTCCTGGCATCGTCGATCTCTTCCTTATAGACGCCAATTCGACAGACCCCGAGCCTCGCCACATATAATTTGTCTTGAATCAAACCACCAAAATTTTGGCCACTAACAACCACGTCACACCCGTCTCACTCAACCTCCACCATCAACAATAACAAACCCAAAAATTGTTACCGGGACATCATCTTCTCTTTTCACATCACACAGCCGCCGCCACCTTGAAGCTCACTGGAGGATGCAGGAGAGGATGACTCACGTAAGCAACCGGAGCACCGACCACCACCGCATCGTGCTCCTTGTGCAAATCGCAAGCTTACAGCCAGTCTAAAAAACAGTACTAGCCACAACCGCATCTGCCGTCGTGAGTAGATCAAACCCAGTTTGCATCCATGAAACACCGGGACAGTAGCGGCAGGCAGCGACGGACGTCGCCTTTGCCTCTTCGCAAACCACTCTCAACTCCATGCGACGGGGAGGGCACACAGCCGCCGGAGCCGACGTGAGGGGTGCCATAGTGACTGACCAGTTGAGCATCGTCTTCCGCTGGATCGAGCTCCGCCAGGTCGTCGGAGCAACCTGTGAGTGTTGAGGCATGCATCATTGTCTTTACTTGCCAGTCTTTGGCTGCTGTCGTGAGCTGTTGTGGGTCATTTGTTGGTTTGAGCTTGGTCTCAAAAACCACGGATTTCAGGTCTCGGTATTAGGTTCCGAAGGAATTTCACAGATCCATAATTTTTTTCAAAGCAATTGGTACACAAATTCATTTTGTTTTGGAATCTTGGTTTACCCAAAATAATAAAAAAAATATATGATGATAAAAGAAAAAAGCTTACATATTTAAAAATGATTTTTTGGAAAAATAATTCGCTTAAACAAAAAGAAAATGAATAAAAAATAGGTAGTCTGCAGACCCAATTGACACTTGTCAGCACCACAATAATTTACCTGCTGTAGAAGGTGGAAGGGACAATGTAACCCGGTAAATTGAAAGTTGAGGGACACCATGAGTGAAAAAAAAAATGAAGAGGGACAACAACTGTGAAATCGACAAAGTGAAGGAACAAGAAAAACTTTTTTACCAGTCCCGGGCAGCCCCGCCGCATGACGTGTACCGCCCGGCTCCAGGGTGTAATGCATGCGCCTATTTTTTTGACACTTTGGAAGCCTATAAGCATTGTGAGTCCCACTTCCATTTTTTCCCAAAAACCTATTTTCTGGATTTTAAATTAAGAATTCTTTTAATTCAATAATTAAATTACGCAAAAAGTCAACCAACCGAATGATAAGAGTTGCTTTAGCAATGCCCAAAAATAGAAAGTATATAATTACTAATTAATCACAAGATATTATTCTATCTTACATATAATTCGGTTGGTTGGACAGTTCTCTTCCATTCAAAAAAAACAAAACTAATAAAAATCATAACGATAAATTTCTCTTTCTTTTTTTAAAAAAATCACTAATCACCTACCATTTTCCTTTCTCTGTGTAGCCTTGGAGCAACATGACACATATTCTACTATCATTTTCCATGGTGTCATCGTCACCTCTCCAGTCGAGCCCTAGCAGAGTCTTTCTACTACAGCGAACGCCACACCAATTTCCTCTCCACCCTAGTTGGGTTCTCTACAAGCAACACAAGATCGAGGATGATAACTAGCCCTGCAATTCTCATATCGAAGATCTTGAAGCAAGATGTGTCCACTCTTTTGTCTTCTTGTCCCCTCCGGCATCGGATTGCAGATTGTATACTATAATTGGCAAGGAGGTTGAAGTCAAAGAGGAGGGGTATAAGAAGGGGCATACTCAAAGACTGGAACGTCACAAGCCACACCACTACAGCACGTCTGGCCAACCACTGCACACCCTGCAACCAACCCCTTCCTCCTCGTGCCGCTGCTCTCCTCTCGTGCACCGTCGCGCCGCCGAGTAGTCTTAAACCTCACGCCGTAGTTGCCCAGCTAGAGCCACACTTAGTTAAGGGTGAGTTAACTTACATGGATGATAGGTGTGAACACCTAAATTTAACCCATAAATATTCTTTTAAATTAGATTATAAGTATGCCTGAACCATGAGATTAATGAGATGATTTGGTCTTTGACTAAGGCATATTTAGAATTTATTTTATTAGAATTTACATATTTTGTAAATTGAACCTTTATTTATCTTGAACCTTAGGATTAATGAGATGATTTAATCTTAGGATAAAAGTATATACTAAGGCTTAATTTATTAAAATGTGTCATATTTTATTTATTTGGGCTTTCTTATTCATTTTAACCCAATTATATTGAGAAGATTTATTTTTGGATTGTAAATGGATTTAAAAGCCTAAGTTAATGGAATATGGATTCTCTAGAGTTCATTGGCCCATAAACACATTTCTTGCAGACTAATCTTAGCTCTGATTTTTGTGGAAAATCAGAACAAATCACCTTCTAATGGTAAATGTGTTTTGGTATGATTTTTGCATAAAATGGAGAGTCTAATGTGTATCAATCAGACATGAAATGATTAGGGGGAGTAGTAATCAAGAAAAGATGATATTCTGGGCTGATTAGGAGTTGATTACGCGGCAGGATCAAGTTAGGGCAGAATTAAGGGAGATTGGAGCTAAAAAAAGGGAAGAACGTGTGAAACTGGGAGGGTCGGGCGGTCATCTCTGGTGGACCGCCAGGCCTGGCGGCCATCCAAGAGATAACCGCCGGCCATGGCGGTCATACGACCCCTGGATTGCGATTTTGCCCGATTTTCGTCCCTAATTTGATTTTACACGGTTTTGGCCCAGATTTCTGGCCATAATCTAGATCATTAAGAGGTCCACGCCTCTGCACTCACCCAGAACACTATAAATAGGACTCTTCACTCAAATTCCAAGAGGTCATTCTCTCTTTACACACACACCCCCATAAGCTTTGTTGTTTGTAGGAAATTTCGTGGGTAGCATCAAGAATAATTCAGTAAGGGTAGATCAAGAGGGGATTAACCATTGAGCTTAGAAGAGGAAAGAAAGTGGGTGGAGAACACAACCCAATTCAAGGAGCTAGAGGAGGGCTACAAGAGGTGTTCCTAAATCCTTTTGTTTTTATTACTTGCTGGTGATTTACTGATGTGACTGATGTGATGCCATGCTAAGAACTACGTGGGTTTTGAACCCGAT
>JAKUCV010006962.1:4995-37660 GCA_028386065.3 Turnera subulata | reverse complement strand
ATGTTTCTCTGATGGAAAGTCCCGTGGAATGTGTGACCCGTGTTTCTAATTTTGGGTTTTCCTTCTTTTGTCTTGGACTGCAGATCTGCCAATTGCTAGGAGAGCTTCCCTTCACCGGTTTTTGGAGAAGAGAAAAGATAGGTAGGCTCCTTGAAGCAAAAAGAATTGAAATTATTTACAGAAAATTAATCTTTTTTTTTGTCATTTAGTAGTATTCGTTTGATTAAACCTGTTTTTTAAAATTTTATTATGGTATTGGTTGCAGGCTCACATCAAGAGCTCCATACCAAACAGGTAGCCCATTTCAAGCTCCTGGGGAAACCAAGTCATGGCTAGGGTTGGCTGCTCAGGCTCAGAAGTAGTTCAATTCCCAATTATGATTCATTTAGACAGTCTAGGACTGATACTATCTTTTTCTCTGTTTTTTTTGGGTGAGGGAATACAATCCTCTCCTTTTTTTGGTGGGTGAAAGCCTACTGTTCTTTTTTTTTTTTTTCGTTCAGCTCGCTCCTGTTGGATGGTCTTTAGTTTTAGGTTTAGCGAGATCCACCGTAGTAGATCTGACTCTCTATCAGCCTCACTATTAGTTTATAGTAATTAAATTCTTATTGAGTAATTTTCAGTTAATTACAGATTAACTGAATTAATTTATTTCCTTTTTGGCTACCGTATAATTTATTCTACCAAACTTTGTCGTGTTTGAATTGAGGACGTCAGTCGTCAATGACTCGCTGGTAAACAACATGGGCGTATGTCAATATCCATTGCCTTCTCTCGTCATGTAAAAAAAATATATATATAATGTGAAAATGTTGGTGACTGCCTGACTCGAAAACTTCTGAATAATGGAATAATGTGAACTTACCCAGTAGTCTTTAACTTGTTAGTATCAAATTCAAACCACTTAACCACCAGACATCAGAAATTCCCTACCCATGTATTTTTATGAAAAAGATTCTTGTTTGGTCACGCCCCTGCAATGACTACTCCAATATGTTGCACCAATACGTTTACTTAATCGTAATCATTTCTCTTCTCGTCTATTTTTTCCTGCTCTAGACAAAGGAGAAAGTCATGTTTTTCCCATTTAAGTATCTATCACTTTCCAATAAGCCCACGCGTTTTTGAAAATTGTAACATATATGATATAACGCGGAAATGGCTTTGATGTTTCCTAAGAAGTAGGACAACTTGAATATTGTTTGGCCTGCTAATGTTTAATATTGTGCACTTGGAAGGAAAAGAATAATATATATCGCTAAGAAGGGATTGACCCTAATGTGAACTCTTTCCACACCTAAAGCAACACTGGTCAAGATCAAGATTCAAGAACACTCCATTCATATTGTCACGTTGTTCATGTCTAGCCATCTTATTACTATTCTAATTTATAAAGAGAAAAATGAGGCAACCAACCATATGTGGAAGATAAGTTTATATGCTGGTCACAACGGCATCACATGCAATGTTTGAAATGTGGTGGGGGTGGGGTAGGGTCGAACTTATTTGACCCATTCATGTTGTGTTATTATATGGTCGCGCGTTTGCTTGCTCTCTCCCCCAATCACACAATTATGGCCTGTTTTTGCTTTTTAAAGAGGATCCAACCACCTGATTTGCCCATGTCTAAAAGGGCACAAATTCCCCCCTCATCCCCACATTATATAAGGTGAGTGGTCCTTTATTTTTAATTATCCGCTTATTATGGTTATTGATTCTTTCTTGACCCATTTCTCCTATTACAAAATTTCTGGTGAGCAGCTTGGTGTGCCCATAAATTAATGCTATGATAATGCTACCATTGCGATATAATGGTACTATGTCACTGATGTAATCCTGGATTGCTATGTCCGATTAATTTTATAAAACTGCTATGTTTTCCGACAAAAAAAAAAATCAATTAAAAATTGTGGAAAAGTACCCCCATATCATTTGCCTGTTTCAGTTTTCTTTCGACAGTACGGAAAGTAAGTTATGTAATATGTATTCACGGATCCATGAAATTTTACGATATGCTTCTTAGGTCCTCTTTTTGCTATATACATGTGCACGTTTCGGGGACTAGGAGGGGGAGGTGGCATATGGATATATATTTGCTTGGCAAACTAATCACCTTTTTATGGCTTGTTATGGTCATGAAATACGCGTACCTAGTGGAACCTGGACAGCAAATTAGAGCCTCATAAAGATTAATTAAACTCTATTCCAACCACGATTGAGCCTGAGAAACTATTGACCTCAGATCCAGTTTTCTTTGTTTTTTTGTCTACAACATAATTATTTGAGATCCTTTGACTCTCGATTTAATAACCTTGATATTATTATTCAACATGTTATTTGGTACAACTTACTTAAGTTGATTTTTTTTTTCTTTAAAAGGCCCCTAACTCTCCCACCTGCATGAGAAATTTCACCCCACCAGTAAGCCCGCTTGGAAAATCTCAACTATTTCCCAACCCCACGAATTTTAAGACCTCATTCCTATTCTTCATCTAGGCATTGGAGCCCTTCATGTCGAGAGTGCTGCAACAATTTCAGTTTTATGCTACCCAAACTTAATAAAAATAAAGTAGACATGGGTCTAAGATTTACTTGGTTATTATTAGGCCTGGACCAGGCTGAAATTTCTAGGTAAAACAACCAGCACTGATATCGTCTTCAGGGTGCTTCAGTTATTAGGCTTGGACCAGGCTGAAATTCTACCTTATGATGGTCCCATCGGAACGAAGTTCAAAAGTTCATTTTGGAACTGGCCCAAAATAACACTAAAATATTCGATTTTTTGAGAGTTCATGTTATTCGGCTTTAATGCTCATCCTTAGTATTCTTGAGGTCTGCAGTCAAATGTGATTATATGTGCATGCATTGATAGTTTTCTATTTCCACGTCACAAAAATTATTTTATAGTGTACGTGCCATTTTTTTAACCAAAATACTTGGGACTTGGGCACTAATATTGTAGAGTCACAAAAATACTATCCAAAAATGGTCCTCATTTCATTTATTATTAGGTCGTTGTCATGTGTATGTTATGTCGAAGGCATATACCATGCCATAAAGGATGTAATTTTTTCCAACATTAAAAAAATAATAAAAAATACTGGTAATGAAATAATAATGCATTTCAAGAAACAATATATAATTTTTTTCCTTAATTATATAGAATCACTCTCTTAATCTCTTGGATAAATGACAAAATTAAAACTAGTGAAAGAAAAAAAATTCTGTCAAAGCGACAACCTAATACCATAAATCCGTAATCATTAAATTTACTTTCTTCCCTTCAAAGAACCCCTAATTAAATAAATAACAAAATTCTTTTTATTAGTTGATAATATGAGCCAGGAAGTGATTGGGCTTCATGGAAGGCTTTGTTATAAATTAAAGACTTATATATTCAGCCTTAAAATAGTGGTGGGCTCTTCTGTGACTGTGATAAATGGAAACCGTCCATCACTACTCTTATTGGTCTAACTTGGAAAGCTCTGTCGTCGCTGCTGTACGGTACCTCCTGCGCCTATCTTGCCCCAAACAGCATATTGATTTACAACTCTCTTGGACGCCAAAGTAACTAGCCCATATTCCCTTTCCTATTTATAAAGTCTTCTTTTTTTTCATTAATGAATTTAATAAATTGGATACACTTTTTTTTTCTTCAGACGATGTAAATATAAATGAATCTTGCAAAACCTGATGATCAGACATGGATTTATTGTAGGGTTAAACATTTCATGTACGCACTGTCTTGGGTTCAAGTCCGTAAAAAATTTTCATTGGGAGACTCACCCACCATACCTAGGTCGAATTTGGATTAGTTGGAGTATACTCCGGGGTTACGGGATAGGAAAAAAAACGCTTTTATATACTTGGAATTTCTCATTTTTCCCAATTGCATATCCCAAAGTTTTCCTATATCTTTTATGTGTTCCTCGAGATTTTTTTTTTTGTCTTTTCTGTGTATCTTGGACAACCCGAATAATGATGTGGTCATTTGTCCTGGTCCGCATCATTATTCCGACTGCCAGAGGTATACAAAAAAAACAGCATATAAAACTTAAAATAAATAAAATGGACATGAAAATTTTAGAACATATATTCTGTTATAAATAAATTATGGTGAATGTCATTGTTATCATCTAGTAAAACTCAGTTTTACCATATCCGAATTTATCCCGGTAAATACTTTATCCATACACCAAACTTCTACTTGGAATTATCTCTTTGGCTAATTACCTTCCATAATTCCATTTGTCCTAATCCTAATATCATCTTCCTTTACCTAACATCCCTTTGATTTTATCCTTTTAAATTAATCATGCTTATTTGTTTTTATCCTCCCAATTCCAACTATAAATACCCCTTCATTCCTTACTTTCATACACTTACAACCCACCATAAACTTCACTCTCTTCTCATTCCATACACTTCTCTTCCAATCTCCCTCCATCTAAATTTATTATTCTCTTCTACATATTATTATCAAAAGTATATTATTATTACCAAAGTTGTATTATTACCTTGATCAAGTTTGATCAAATTTGTATTATTCCATCAAATAGTGAAAATCTCCCCCAATTTTATAACACGTTATCAGCACGAGTCTCTACTCTATTAAGGTATTTATTTCTAAAACTTTTCTTATTACTACTTTCATCCTTTCTATATAAGTTATATATTCTTTATTATTATGCTATTATTATTGCTGAAAGATTTATCGAGTAAGCATATATATATTATATATTCTTTATTATTATGCCATTATTATTGCCAAAAGATTTATCGAGTAGGTGTATATTATATCTATTATTATGCTTGTATTTAATTTATGTTTATGTTTTTATTTAAATTACAAATGGGCTCATAAAAGGCCCATTGTCTTTAATTTTCGGTTATTTATTGGGCTACGAAAAGGCCCATTATATTTAATTTCTCGTTTTTATTTACGTTTTGATTGGGCTCGTACAAGTCCCATTGCATTTAATTTTCGCTTTAATTTCATTTACGTTATTCTTAGGCTCATATAAGGCCCATCGTATTTAATTTTTGGTTATTTATTTTTGACTGGGCTAATTTATAAAAGGCTCATGTTTATTTATTTTTAATTAAGTCTTTTATTTATTTAAATTTTGGAATTATGTTAATTGAAGGCCCTTAAAATTTCCGGAAGAAATTTGTTATGGGCATTGAATGCATTTTAAATGCAAATTGTTTGGCACACGCAATAAAAAGCGAATATATAGCAAAGACTAGATGTCTTACTGCCAAAAGATCCCGCAGATCTTTGAGGAAAATTGAAGAAAGATGTTGTATGACCACCAGAAGGTGGATATTGTATGACCATCCGATGATGGATACTGTTATTATCTTGCTTACCCTGAAGGTGCAAGCTAGTATATATTGAATAATTTTAATTTATGTTTCAGTTTTATTATTATGTGCTATTTTATTTTATTTTATTTTATTTTATTTACTTTACAGCATTTTATCATCGTTTCTAGGATAATGGCTCATGCATTTGTCTTGAAGACAATGCAAGTTGACATCCAAGGGGGAGAATTATATGTGTGGATGTCAACTATTTCATATAACATGTGATAGTACAATCTCGAAATAAAAAAAATTTAATACGCTCCAGAAGAGCATAAGTTTGAATATGTTCCTGAAGAACGCATGCTTTACTATGATCTAGAAGATCATATATTTACGCTCTAGAAGAGCTAATACTCTTGAAGAGTACAGAAAACCCCATTTACAATAGTAAAGGAGATTATTATGGATCCCGTTGAATTGACTCTACTCTATTCCCTGAAGCGAATAAGACAGTATAATTGATTATGCTTATGGCCCTAGATGAGGTTTTAATGGCAAAGGGAAAATATGCATATTATTATTGCATAATGGATCCATAACTGGAGAACATTCAAAGAGGAATTGTCCTCATACATAAGTTTATACAGATATTTATCTGTTGGGTACAACATTGACTCTAAAACTCTGAGCCTCGTTGTTGATGTTGACCCTAACACTGCCGTTCTAGGAGAACCACATACCACCCATGTTGTTTTCTCCAGGTATCTCAAACCGATTCGTTGCAGGAAAACGGAGTGGGATTACACCATGATTTTCTCCTGCTTGCCACAAAGTCTCAGTAATCAGTACCATGTTGGGCTTGTACTGATTCTTCAGATCCCTTAAGGTACGCACAAAATATTGGGACCTTCTTGCTACACCCCTGCAATTCCATAGTAGAAGTCGTACATTAGGCCATGTAGGTGGTAACCCAGTCACCCTTGGGACGCTCCGAGCCATCATGGAAACCTGATAATAACTACTTTGATTTAAAATTTGACATGAAGGCTCTAGCTAAACATCCTGCAGTCTATTAGATATGAATAGAGTTAGCCGAGCCATAAAAGGAAGCCCTTAGATTGCTTTGGTCCTCTAGGAAGAATGTTTCTTCCATAGGAGTTACAAAGAACCTAGATGAATAAAGTTCATCAACAAACACTAAACGAGGAATTCTCGCCAGATCATTCGGTAATTTCTCTTGTTGCTCATTTACCATGCTATAAGCTAACCTATTCCTTCTTCCTAGAGAGGCACCCTCAACAAAGAAAACAGTAGCTGGGGAAGGCATTTTTCTTGTCTTGTTGAGTTTTCTGCATCTTCCTGTCTCAACCGCCTCCCCTTCTTATAGTCTGAGATTAGACAGCTAGGTGTCAGTTTTTCAAATGTGGACTCTTTTCCTATCTCCGAAAAGAGCCAAAAGATTTTTTGGTAATTAAAAACTTTGCATTATTTGTCAGTAAGCTCCAAAGTTGTTTTTGAAAAAGTTTGCTCAATAATTCTGATCTTTTCCGACATGAGTGGTAGATATAAGCCTAAAATTGGCACATATATTGCAGCATAAAGCTAGCAATCTAAGTTATTAAACTTACCATATCCAGCCAGAAGCTGGAATGCACTAGCCTAAAGCTAGCAATTTTTAAGTGTTTAAATACAAAGTTTGCACAGCCCGAAGCTGAGACCAACTAGAAGTTGGCTGATAAATATGTAATTTATAGCTAGTATGCCCCAGTCAGAAGCTGGTAAATAATCTTTCTAAGTCATCATATCCATCCTGAAGCTGGCATATATATATATAGCCTGAAGCTGGCACCAACTTGAAGTTGGTACATGGACATATTGTTTGGTTTGACCGGTTGGGCCATCCCGGGTCAATAATGATGCACAAAATTTATTTGGTCAAGTTGGTACATGGACATATTGTTTGGTTTGACCGGTTGGGCCATCCCGGGTCAATAATGATGCACAAAATTTATTTGGTCATTCATTAAAAAACCAGAAGTTTTTACAATCAATGAATTTCCATGTATTTGTTTGCTGCGAAATTAATAATACGGCCTTCCTAAGATGAAATTGGCCTAGACCAGCAAGTTTGTGATTAATTCTGGGATATGAACGCGGACTGATAAATCCGCTATGTTGACCATCTAGGTAATTTTTACAATGCATCGACTAGATGGTCCATTGTGTGACGCAAGTTGGCATTGTGCGCACTTGTTTTAATGATTAAGCCACTTGCGGGTACATATCCCTAATTATGTTATTAGACTATATGTCTAAATAATGCTGGTATATTTCTTCAATGGATAATGTATGTCATTGGAAATAAACCCAAACAGATCTGGGGGAACATTGACAATTGATTGCAGGACCAATGATGAAATATGACTATTTGAGAAAATGGTATTTTACATGCAGCAACACTTATGTGCATCAAGCCAAACAAAAGGTCTCCCTATTTAATTGGTTCATGGTCACTAGTAACACCCATCTTCGGACCATTGGTTATACAGTATATAATGTTCCACCACAGCATAGTAAAATTGGTCCTTAAAGAAAGTTGGGAATAGATGTTGGGTATAAAAATCTCCATTAATTACAAAGTAATTGAAATCATTGATTAATGATTGGAGATTTGTTTATTGTTAATTTGGTGAAAGAGTTTACCCAACATCAGGGGGAGAAAATAAGCAGCTGGATCAAGATATTATTGAAATACATTATCAATATATAGTTGTTGATCCTCAAACGAATTTGTATGAACATAAAGTTCTGAAGATGATTCATTTGCAACATATTAGTAAGTCAATTGCCAGACATATTTATTAATTTGAAAGTGTGACCATACCAGCTGCATATGCTCCTGTTCAAATTAATGTTCCAGAAGAACAAGTATAGTATGCAAATGAATCTAAAGTACGCATAAAGCGTAGAATACACTCGGTTCAAAAAAAAAGAAATTCTCGATAGAGAAAAAGGAGCAAAGAGATAAGATGGCCCAGTAAGAAAATAAGGCCTCCAGTAGAGGTTTGTATTAAAATTCCTCAAGAAGAGGAAAATCCTCCAAAAGAGGTTTTCTGACACAGATTGATAAAGTTCCAGAAGTAACATAGGTATCTGAAATAAATGAAAATGATGAGATCTCAATTACAGTGTCAGGAATGTGATGGAACCAACGTGAAATAACCATCGACGGAATATTTGTTTTATTTATAATATAGCGCTAAATAAAAATGAGGATCATGAACCTACATTGATGAATGTAGGCGCAAAAACGATTGGCCAAAAATAAGAGAAATGTAATTAAGGCTGTGTTGGACTTGCTTGTGAAGCGAGAAATTTTCGGACCTGTAGTCCATACACCAGTTGGTGTAAAATTAATCAGTCGTAAAAAGGGTATTTGTGCGAAAAGATAATGAGATATAAAAGCACGATTTTTATAGCACAAGGTTTTACCCAAATGACCTGATATTAATTATGAGGAGATACACTCCCCTGTGGTGGATGCAATTATTTTTATAAGTCTGGCATTATATGAAAAGAATTAGAAATACATCAAATGAATGCTTTTACAGCCTACTATGGATCCATAAGTCATGAAATATACATGAAGATTCCTGAAGGATCCAAGTTGTCTGAAGCAACTAATTCCCGAGAAATTACAAAATTTAGAGTTAATCTTTACATAATCATTATGAGTATGGATAAATTTATGTTGATATGTTTAGTGATTGGAACTCCAGAAGAAGCTTCCAAATACCGTGCTATTAGACAAGTCCTAGAGTACCCTGTCTAAGTACAATATGTATTGCTTGTAACATAAAGCCTGAAGCTTTTGCTATAAATACATATTCTATTATCTTGGTATATGGAATTATTTTAACCTTGTGAGGCCAAGGTGCATCTAGTTGGTTTTGCAGACGTAGGTCTTTTATTTGATCCACATAAAGCACAGGTAGATACATCAAGTATCATTGTGACCAGAAAACAAAGTATCGTTGTTGCCTCTTCAAATAATGAAGAAATTGTGTTCATACATGAAGTTAGCCGAGAATGTACTTGGCTAAGATCGATGATGCAGCATAGTCAAGATTCATATGGATTAGTTAGTGAGGAAGATGTTCCAACGACGATTTATGAAGATAATGCTAGCTGTATTGCCCAATTGAAGGGAGGATACATCAAGAATCATTCAAGTGACATCTGGCAGATTTATTTACAAAATCAGTTCCTACTAGGGATGGCAATGAGTGTCTGTTAACAGGGAATCCGCGGGGAATCCCCGAATGGGGAACGGGGATGGGGGCAATTTTCCCCCCGCGGGGGTGGGAACGGGGGACGTTTTGGCCCCGTGGGGAATTTGGGAATGGGGGCGGGGAATGCTCCCCCCGACCCACGGGGACCCCGACCCGCGGGGACCCCGAATAAGCAATTATACAAAAATGCCCTTGAGTCATTATCCGATTAACCAATAAGTTGGAATTGGGAAGTAGGCAAAACTTTTGAGATGCAATTGTTGAGTTTGTTGAATGCAATAATTGGATTTTATTTTAGTGTTCTAGTATGTAATCAAGAATAAAGACAATGAACTAGTAACAATCTTTAATTTTCTTGTCTTATATTTTGAATCATGTAAGCCAAAACAATTAAATTTGTTTATAANGGGGAGTAGAATACGCACTGCACTCTTTTTTCCTTCACCAAGTTTTTGTCCCACTGGGTTTTTCTTGGTAAGGTTTTTAACGAGGCAGTACTTCCTAAGCGTATTCTATCAAAGGTGCAATGACATTCAAGGGGGAGTGTTATAAATAAATTATGGTGAATGTCATTGTTACCATCCAGTAAAACTCATTTTTACCATACCCGAATTTACCCCCGGTAAATACTTTACCCATACACCAAACTTCTATTTTGAATTATCTCTTTGGTTAATTACCCTCCATAATTCCATTTGTCCTAATCCTGATATCATCTTCCTTTACCTAACATCCCTTTGATTTTATCATTTTAAACTAATCATACTTATTTGTTTTTATACTCCCATTTCCAACTATAAATACCCCTTCATTCCTTCACCTTCATACACTTACAACCCACCATAAACTTCACTCTCTTCTCATTCCATACACTTCTCTTCCAATCTCCTTCCATCTAAATTTATTATTCTTTTCTACATATTATTATCAAAAGTGTATTATTATTACCAAAGTTGTATTATTACCTTGATCAAATTTAATCAAATTTGTATTATTCCATCAAATAGTGAAAATCTCCCCTAATTTTATAACATATTAAGACAAATGAGAAACTTTAAATACATAAAAGGTGCTTTTACCAATACGTTAGAATATATTTACGTTGTCTTTACCATACCATGGTTGTCGCCGTCACTCGCCGGGTCCGATTGGGTGCAATAGTGTCCAGTCTCCAAAATGATAAATTATAGACCGACTATGCTTATCCTCTAATTTAAGTCACTATCTGGTACGAGTCCCTTCCTTATATGGCGTGACATTCGTGGGTCTCAATTTCCCGAATATCTTGTAGAATTTTGTTCGCAATGTATGTTTTTTTTTTAAAAAAATTCCTCGTAGGTTTTAGTTTCTGATATTCTTTCTTTTTGTTTATTTCGTCATTAATTATTCGACATATATTACATCGCTTGCTTCCAGTTGAGCTCATTTCTTTGTTTTTTTCTTTAGTTAAGGAACTCAAGAAGCTAAATATTATTTTTTTGGTTTCCCACTGGTATTCCGGGCCAATCTATCTTTAAAGACATCACAAAAGCACCAGACTAAATCCAGCTCGGCTAAGATAGCGCACCTAAATAATAGTGGGTAAGTCTCCCAAATGAAATTTTCTACATACACGAGGACTCGAACTCAAGACCTAACTCAATTGGTAAAGCTAAATATTATTGTAATATTGCCAATGCCAAATAATATTGCTGCAATTTTCTGGTACCACACGGTTGTTGTATCCAGGACATGCAATCTCTGGGCAATTCTCAGCTCTCAAATATTCCAACCAATCTATATTTGGCAAGTATTGGGATGGACACGTGTCAATTCCTAATTAAACCTTAGTTAGGCCACATCACGTTGTCGCTGGTCGCGACACGCACTGGATAACTTCCTCTCAGTCACTCCCGTTTCCTCCTATAAACATCATCCGCCATCAGAAGACGCCCGGTGCTTCACTCACTCTCTCTTCCCTGATCGTCCCTCGCTTTCTTTTCCCTCTCCGTCGAGGGTTTTTTTCTTTTCTTTTCTTTTCTTTTCTTTTTTTTCTTTTCTTTTTTTCATTTTATTTTCGTTTTTTTTTCCTTTCCTTTACCGTTCCTTCAAAACCCTAGCTTTCTCGTTCTGTGACCGGAAAATGATGCCCCAGAGGCTGAAGCAACAGGCTGTGATGCAGTATCACCATCCCGCCCTCTTGGCTGCTCCTCAGGTTCGTTCTCCTTTTTTTTTTTTCCCCCTCGCTTGATGGATTTAGGGATTTTTTTCCTCTGTTCACTGTTCATGTTATGTATGTGACCTTCCTGGTAAAATAACTATACAAGTAAGCACTTTAATTTCTTGCTGTCGTCGGTCGATCAGCAGTTGAAGATTCGATTTTCGTTTGTTAGTGATGATTTTAACTGGTTTTGCCATGTTTAAGATGTATTGAAATATGCAGGACCGAAAATTTTGTTATTGTAATTATGTTCTTTTTTTGAAAATTGTTTCTATAGCTAAAATTTTGAATGATTCTTTGAGGTAGTGGCTCGGTGGCTTTATATTCCTGTGCTGGTTATTTGCTACGTTTAGCTGATCATGGTCTCTACTTTCTGGAGGAAGTGTGTGGCCTCAGTTAGGCTTTTTTTTTTAAAAAAAAAAAATTATGTTAGGCGATACTGTTTGCCTTATCCAGTGGATGATTTTCTGTTGATAATTGATCACGTGCACGTGCCGTCACATAGGATTTAGTGATATTGCAACACTGTGAATCAGAAGCTTCAATTTTGGTTCCTATCCAATGAGAACTCTGCACATCTAAATTGTGAATGTTAGTCTTGCTTGAGGGGGAGGGAGTTGTCGGCATTGAGGTTTAGGGGTTTTATTTTTGTTTTTTCTTTTATTTTTTACATTTTTATTTTTGCAGATAGAGCCTATATTGAGTGGAAATCTGCCTCCTGGCTTTGATTCAACTACATGCCGCAGTGTGTGAGTGTCTTAGTCATTTTATTTTTATTTCTTTAAATTTTCTCTTTTGTTCTCTTTTGCATGCTTGGCCGTTGATGTTTAAAGTCGGATGAACTTAAAGATATGCCTCTCTACTCAGCGATGGAGAATAATTTCTTCTGGATTATGCATTGCTATTTTGTTTTACATGTGTTTGCTCCACTCTTGGTGTTTGCTGATACTTGTTTCTGGCCTATAATGCTACTTCTACATGACATTCTTTTTAGTGGACATCCGGTTTTTTGGGTATGTGTTAGTTCCTTGCTTATTATTCATGGAAATTTTTTTGATGAATGATGGCAGGTATGTCGGAAACATTCACCCCCAAGTTACAGAACCCCTTCTTCAACAAGTTTTCTCCAAAGCTGGACCTATTGAAGGTTGCAAGCTCATCAGGAAAGAGAAGGTTGGTTTCGGTCGGCAATAGAGAACTGGAAAGAATCAGAGCTCTGTATATGTATTACAAACATGATTTGTGCACCTCAGCTTTACGCATCAATATTGATATCTACAATCAGTATTGTTTGGATGGTCTTGTTATCTCATTTGTGCTGTCATGTCGTTCCAATCTGATATCAACATCCTGTTTCTCCTCTATGCAGTCCTCCTACGGTTTTGTAGATTACTTTGATCGTAGATCAGCTGCCCATGCAATTATTACTCTCAATGGAAGGCATTTGTAAGTTGGAATCTTATCTGTGTTTGGTCAGAGTCTATTCTTCAGCTGTCCTAATATGATACCTGCAGGTTTGGGCAGCCTGTTAAAGTTAATTGGGCATATGCTAGCAGTCAAAGAGAGGATACAACAGGTTTTTTGACATGAAATTTCTATGTATTGGTTTTAATTCGTCGGTTTAGTTGGTACTGGTGTTCTTTTGCACTTTTAGATTTGACCACTTTTTGCGTGCAGGTCACTTTAACATTTTTGTTGGTGATCTTAGTCCTGAAGTTACTGATGCTACATTGCATGCATGCTTCGCTATGTATCCCAGTTGTTCGTAAGTTCCCTTTTCCTATTTACTCTGAAAAATTGTCAAGAATTTCTTCGCTCCTGGCATTTGTTGCTGGAAGACTAATTTGAGCTGTGTATTGATGGCAGAGATGCAAGGGTCATGTGGGATCAGAAGACTGGGCGTTCAAGGGGTTTTGGTTTTGTTTCCTTCAGAAGTCAGCAGGTACCAAATTTGTTTACGGAAATCTTATACTAGCTTGTTTCCCATTTAGTAAACTATCATTCTCCACCATACTACTTTTGTAATATTGATTATATGTTCGGTTTTTTATTTGTCAGGAAGCTCAAAATGCAATCAATGACCTGACTGGTAAGTCTTTATTTTCTTTTGTTCATGTTATTACTCTTTTATTTTACATCATATTTTAAATTATCAGTCTTGGAAGGTGCTTCTGTCAAAAGCATGCACATTTCTAGTGTATTGCTCATGATTTCATATGAACTAAAATTTATGGAATTCAAGCGTTCATAGTTGAAGTGGAAAATTCTGTTGATAGAGGGAAAATTTGAAAGTTTATATGGTCTGAAGGAAATCTTGTGATGGGGATCTTTGTTCTCATCAGCTACCAATGGTGCCTGTCTTTTATTTAGCTCATTTGGACTGACTTTACTTTGCATGTCCTATGAAACAAGTTTTGGAGCTCCAGCTTCACCATTCTGTATTTACTATTTGTTGATCTAATTTTGTGGTACAGGAAAGTGGCTTGGAAGCAGACAAATCCGTTGCAACTGGGCTGCCAAAGGTGCCAGTTCTAGCGATGACAAGCAGAGTTCTGATGCCAAAAGTGTTGTTGAGTTAACAAATGGGACATCAGGTGAGCTTGACTATGTGGACAATACCTATTTGTGTGCTCAGTTTGATCTTCTGCTATAGAGTTTTATTTTTCTACATTTTTCGAATATTGGTTAGATATCTTATTCCCAATTTTAGAGAAGTCGCCATTTGGCAGCAGTGCTTTATTTTCAATGACACATACACTTACCATGGAATTGTTCCCAGCTTTGGTGTGGAAGTTTAAATAATCCTATTAATGAGATATAAGACCTCAAATGATACTTTTCTTGATGCAGAAGATGGTCAAGATAGGAATAATGATGATGCTCCAGAGAACAATCCTCAGTACACAACTGTTTATGTTGGCAATCTTGCTCCAGAGGCAAGGACTCATCAATTACTTTTTTGCCTTGTTTAATTAGTCTATTTGTTATGCGGTGCAATTTCGTAACTGATATGCTAGCTTCTCGCCTAGGATAGAGGAATGATAAATTTTGGGTAAATACTGTCGTTTGGTCTGGCTAGTCCCTCAAATAGGTTCATTTGTCATGGCTATCTGCCAATCTGTAGCTTCCCTCCCAGGCAGTAATGAAAATACTATTTTGCAGAATACCTAGCTGCAGTCTTAGACAGATTCAGTTCGATTAATTGGTCTATCTTGAGATTTTTTTTTTTAATACAACAAGAACTGTGTATCAAACATTTGGTGCAGACAAACTTTCTGGGTGGTGTGGTGAGTTTGACTATGTTTTGGGTGACTTGATTTGAAAGGTCAATGTATGGTGTTTCCTCATGTTATGTCTCCCTGGGTAAAGAAAAGAAGAAATTTTCTCAAGACTTGTTTGTGTTAGGCCTGTTAAGTGTATAATACTGACAAATAGATTACAGGTCACCTCTGTTGACCTCCATCGACACTTCCATGCCCTTGGTGCTGGAACTATTGAAGATGTGCGTGTGCAACGAGAAAAAGGATTTGGGTTTGTGAGATTCAGCACACATGCTGAAGCAGCTCGGGCTATCCAGATTGGAAATGCACGAATTTTGTATGGCAAGCCAATTAAGGTACATTCCCTAGATGGCTTTTATTATATATGTGGAAGCTGTCTTTTCCAATGCCATTCTGTTGGACAACTTAGTTGGATTAGGTGAGGGTGATGGAACTATAGCTATGTAAAAGTTGGTATGCATCATCATCATCATCAACTGTATTGGATCTCTGTGATTTGCATTTCATTGCGAGGCTCGATACCTTATTTCTTTCTTTTCGGTATATAGTCACAAATTGGCCAGAAGATGTTTTGAATTGTCGAATGACTGTTTCTGCATGCTGCAAACTTTCAATAAACGCCAATCCACTCATATTACGTATTCTTTGCTTGATGTGAGGAATTGCTTGATTCTCTTTGGTTGATGTTACAGTGCTCATGGGGTAGCAAACCTACTCCACCTGGGACGAGCTCTTCCCCTCTTCCTCCCCCAGCTGCCGCCCATATACCTGCGCTCTCTGTCGCTGATCTTGCAGCTTATGAACGGCAGATGGCATTGATCAAAATGGGTGGTGCACAGGCCCTTATGCATCCACAGAATCAGCATGCCCTTAATGCGGCAATGATGGGGATGGGAGCTGTTGGAGCCAGTCAGGCAATCTACGACAGTGGGTTCCAGAACGTTGCAACAACCCAGCAGCTCATGTACTATCATTAGAAAAAAGTTAGTGTGCTATAACAATACTCCCCTTGTACCTTTTTGGGAGGAATAACTAGTTGGAAGACGTTAGGTCATTGCTGTTGGAAATGATTTATTTTACTTTTGTACTATACTATTTTCTAAGTTTCTTACATTATATATTTCCTTTTCCTGTATGAACAAGTAGGGTGCCTTCGGATGGTGACTTTTCTATATTATTTTATGGCATGCATGGTGGGTCTTATCTTTTTACAAGTTGATGATTATTTAGTCTTGGTGGGTTTATATTTCCACGGTCCATGATTATTTATACTTTTATCATGCATTAGGCACTAAGAAAAGTATGTTACTGATTCGGAATCCTGTTTGGCACAAAAAATATGCTGTTCATGAGGATCTCACTTTTCTTTTTGGAAAATATGTCCGGAAGAATTTGGAATTTTACCCATAAATGGTTTATTTAGTGTTTTTAGTTATTTTCCGTTTTAGGTGATAGAAGTGGCTCAAATGCCCTATTTACGAAGTGAAGATGCTGTAAAAGCCTTAACTGGCCAATACCCATGGTCTAACCCACAGAAGCAGAAGCAGCGTCGGAGGAGTAATGAACACAAGAAAATCCCATTAGTGATTCCGCACAGATTACTTACTAGTTCAAAGATTATCTTTTTCCTCAAACTTTCTAGACGGCCATGTAGAAGGAAATGCCCAATGTTGGTTTCTTTTCTCTGTCAGAAGAAGTTGGCATTTAAGCTGGATAACGATCTTCGTCTTCCTTTGTCATGTTTTGGTATCTTGTATGATGAGGTTGAAGGGATTTAAGTTTTAACGTGGGGCAATTCATGCAATGCTTGGTGGCATTCGTATGCTGTTCTGGCTGCACTAGTTCCAGCCAGCTGGTTCGGGAATATGCCATTCCCAATAGAGGTCTAAATCGGTGCACGGATGTCAAACTTGACTGATTCATCAGGGACCTGTCATCAATCAGAACCTGGTCCTACTATCTCAGTAATCAATTGATTTTTAATGCGGGTTTTCTTTTGTCCTCTCTGTCATCAATAATTCAGTGTGTGCGTGTTTGTTTCCAAGATCAGCATCGTTCTACACCACAGAAAGATCTTCTGCCATTTGCCCTCTTCTGCTTACTTCCTGTGAAGCTACTATTTTAGCACAATCAAATTTGCTCTTGTATCTGTTTTGGGCATAATATTGTCATTCTCTTCATTCTCGTAAAGAAAGGGAAAAACAGATCATTTGTTTGGTTTTAGGTCGATAATCCTGAAATAAAACAGTTGAACATGACAAATTAGAAGCAGCAAGAACGAAGTAGTCCAATTCCCCATATAATCATTTTCGCCGTCTCCTTACAGCATAGAACTCTACAATTACATCCGAACAAAATTTTTTAAAATTTTCGTTTCTCTTTTTCGTTTTTTTTTTTTCTTTCTTTTGCTTATCCTCAAACCGATTATTCAAAATTCTGTTACATGTATAGTTGCAGCCGTGTATGTCGTGGAACATAAGTAGTTGTCCGGTGACGACAGCTACTTCAGGCTAAATTACGACAATTCCAGTTGAAAAGATAGGGCTTCTTGTGTAAGACGAGCTTGAGACATCAGCAGATCGAGCAACTTCTGATCTGCACTGTTCTTTGCGCTCATCTTTCAATATATGACTTGATCTGCATTCCGCACTACAGAAACCTTTCTCTCCCCTGCAAAGTCATACCAATATGAAACAGTTTAGTGTAAAATTCAACTCCAATCTTAATACAGAACATCATACTATGAATTATCAATATTACTTGGCAACCAAAAACAAACCATATTCATAAAGGTGGGGATCAAAAGAAATAGAACAAAAAGTGAATTCTAAAGTACCTGTACATGTAAATGTCTTTGCCATGAAGCTTTTTCTTACACAAGTGACATGAACTTAGGAAATCAGATGCTGGGTATGACGCAACATCATCTGAGTATGTCGCCGGCAACTCCTTAGCTATGCAAAAGACACTCAACTTATCATGAGTTCTAGCTGCTGCTGCTCCATTCCCATTTTTCCCACCTGTCCCTCCACCATAGTATACCTTGGTGAAAGAATTGCCAGGATCACGCCTTGTCACACACGTATAATCCTCCAAGCTCTCCATCTCCATCTCATCAAAAACACCCTCAAATCTCTGGCAATTCTTACCAGAATTAACCGGAATTGGGTCCGATCGGTTCGAGTTAGGACTAGAAATGGCATATTTTGCCAAAACCTCACGGCCCCCATCACCGGAGGACTTCTCAAGTGCGGCTACAATACCCAAACCCACCCCACCCAGATCATAATTCTTTAGGCCACCCCCAGGGGACTGGATTTTGTAGTCCAATGGACTTCTAGGACTAGTGGCCATATCCAAGAACCGGCCACGGTTGCCGGAGACCAACAACTCCGATAACCTCCCGATCATCGGATGTGGTCTCTTGCTTAGCATCACTTTTTTTTAAAAGCTTGAAGTAGTTCTGGTTTTTGTAGTGCTATGGGGGGAGAAAAGAGTGGAGGAGGAGGTATTGGAATCACTAAAAATAAAAAAGGCTGGAGCAACAAGATTTATGAGAACCAAAAGTGGGAGATATAGATATAGGAGTAGTTTTTATAAATAAATCTCTAGATATGATATGATAATCTTATGGTGCTGCTCTCTCTCTCTCTCTCTCTCCCTCCCTTTAATTTAATGTGGAGTGGGTGGTGTTGGCCCATGGTTTTTTGGAATTACATGATGATTTCTATTTCATTATTTTGCCGGAAAAGACCAACAAACCAATGCTTTATTTTTTTAGTTATATCCTTTTTTTAATAAGAAACCCCAATTGCATTATTTGAGTGAGTAGTAGTGAGAGTACCATTATTATTATTTAGTAGTAAAAGAAAGGATTCCCAGAGACGATTTTTCTAAAATGTCACTTGTCAGGTTGGGCCCCAGTTTTTAATATATCCACGTCTAATGATTGAGACTTTATCTTGGGTTATGCCCCACCAGTGACCCTAGAAAGATTCCAAGTGAGCTTATCATCGTCAAAGGTTTTGGGTACGTGTCATGATCTGGTGATGTGTGGAGTTGGCAATTATTACTAAGACCACCCAGAGATGTCGATGGGTTATCGAAAGGCCCACAGGTTTTGTCATTGCAAATGGGTTTTCCTTTCACGCATTATGGCTTTGTCTACTTGGAAGTTATGGCTTGTAAGAATGTTTCTTCTAAAAACCATTTCAAAAGCCTAATTTTTAAGGAGGGGACTAAGATTTGGGCATCTGATGATAATCTTTATATCGTTGATAAACTAACCACGCAAGTGTTTTTAATAGTTTAGATGAATCAAATCTCAAGCACAGCTCACACAGGAGATTTAATTAGTGGACTCAGAATAGAGGGATCTCCAAGCTTGATACTGTTGGCCATGGCGTGGTACATTTGTTTATATTATAAAAGTTGGAGTGTAGAGAGATAATTTCTTATTTGATTGACATATCATCAGCAGAAGAACAAATACTCTGTTTGGTTTCATGACAATTATTTGGTAATTTTATTATACGATACTGTACTATCTCAGCCATTATGATGTCTATTAAATAGGTTGGTTAGGTAATAATAAACAATATTATTATCGTTTAATAAGAAGACTATGTAGATGCATTTGCAACATTATGGAAGTAATTCTATGTCTTATGAAAACTATGTACATGCTGGTTGGTGAAATAGAATGAATATAAGGTTCTTACTTGAGAAATTAAAGTATCTCAATAATTGAAAACTCGAAAGAATATTTCTCAGAGTCTAACGTTTTGGTAGTCATATATTAATATATAAGTTGAAAAATAGAATTGGTACGCCATACATATGATTTTATCCACGATATACGTTAAAAGAATATCATCAGGCTTTTAGCTTTTTTCCTTCTCATCATTCAAAACTGAATTTATACCTCTAAGGTACAAGTAATTTTTAGAATTTCAGTTTATTTCAAAGTCTATTTTCATGTGTTTTTCTTCTAATGGTACCTATGACATTTCAACCAAATCTAGCTTTAATTCCTCTCGTAATGGCATTTTATTTTCTAGAATAAACAGCCCACTATAGACAACAGTTTTCATTTTGTTCTACTTTAGTCTGATATGTCTTCGCTAGTATGCATAGAAGCTTCTAGCTTCATGAGAGAATAAAAATTGATTATCAAGCACCTGCTGTCGTCACATGGGGGACGCAAAACTATTTGTATTTGTTGCGAGAAAAATGAAGAAAACAATTTGTAACCTCTAAAACAGCAATCGTTTAATTCAATGGCCATAACCATTGAAACACTTTTCTTTTCCAAAATTGAAGTTGAGCATTTGAGCTGTAGCTCTTTGGCAACTTCAGTTCAACTTATTCATCAGCTTATTTCTTTTTTCTTTTACTGCCCATTCGGTATCTGAAGTTTGCCTTAACTAATTCGGATCCCTGCACTTCGTTATGGGTGACGAATCTTTCCATTAGAGTATAAATCAGCTTGTTTCTGTTCCTTGTTTAGGTGCGTTTTAGGCTGCGAGAGATTTTTATGGACAAGACCCAAGTTGGCTTGTTATACTTCAATGAGTAAGGCTTAAACCAATCTTTATCAAACCAAACTCCAAACTGCTCACCAATTGCTCCGTTTATTTTATCTACCTAAAAGAGATAAAATCCTCAAGAGAGAGAATTTTATGGAAGGCCAGTTAATCTACTTCAATTAAGAAAAACAAATATATCCTGTACTAAGCTTCCATTGTAAAAAGAAGCTTCCATTGTAAGGAAAAAAAAAAAATCCTGGATAGATTTTTTATTCACATAATTGATAGGATAGAAAAAATAAATTATGATCTAAATTTAAAATTTTCATTGCCAATACAAGCTTATCCATCAACTTTTCACATCCAAGCCCAAACCATACAAGCTTTCGTCCAAAGCAAACGGCCCAAAAACGAAAGAAAGGAAAGAATTTATGTTTAACTTGACCGAATGAGATTGTAAATCAAACTGAATATTTGTGTTCATGGAGAGAATTCGGTCACAGCCCCAGAAAGCAAAAGGAGAAAACAGCAAAAGATGTGGTGACACTGACACAGCTTAATGGTTCTTCATTAAACTTCCCAAGCACAGAGCGAGTATTATGCAACTAGTTGGTTTGGTTCTTTCTTATAATAGGCCGATCGATAATTGTTTTAGCTAGGCTATAGCTCTGCAGCGCACAGAGCTCTAAAAAATTCGCAAGTTAACTCAGAAAAAAATCCCAAAAGAGTACTGGTGATTAATGAAATTCTAGCTAGCATTTGAATTAGTCCTTCAATGGAAATAGGTTTCTTAACTATGGATAATTGAACTACATAAGTGTTGTCCTTACTTCTATGAGTGCATAATTTTAGAGGATGTACGTGTTTGGCCATATAAACGCGGTTTTTTAAGTTAAATCATAGCCCTAACCTACTTCTTGGGATGTTTGTACGTTCCTATTTCACTTTCTTTTCTCTTTTTAATTATTTTCAAAAAACAGTACTTTTGTGACTTGTGAGAGCTTCAGTGTATGCTTCCTGTCCTTTCTAATTGAGACAAGACGATAGACCGAAACAGGGGAAAGAAACATTGGCAACTGAAGATGTGTTGCTCTTGGATTGAGATTTTTTTTTCTGGTCGCCATTTAAACTTTGTTATGCTGTAGCTCGGCAACTACTGTGGATCAATATGATCCCAATGCTAAATAATCATCGAAGTTCAGAGTAAAATCCTTATGGCTGGCGCAATCCCTCTATCCATGTAGCATGTTCCTATCAATAATTATTTTGGATCTCAGGCCTGGGCCAGCTAGCCTGGTCCGTAATTCTATTTTTCCCCCCTAATTACTACAGTAACCATTGCCTTTCCGTGTTTTGAGTCTTTTGACCAGAAAAAGTAATCTTCAACTACACATGGAAATTGGACAAATTGTTGATTAACTTTCGTGGTTGGTGGTTATCTTGTCTTAAATCTCCCATTGCCATCCATGTCACAAGATTCACTTGAGAGTTTGAGAAGCTCCCTACGGAGTTGACAAAGTTGCTAAAGAAATAGGTCTTGGTTGCAAGAGATGCACTGCTAGCTATTATGGGTTTAAACCTAGCAAATTTACATTCATGAAATTTTCATAAGATGATAACGAGGGAGAATTAGTAATTTTGGAGCCCAATGCCTTCTCCAACCCGGGCCCAGAATGTTGGGCCATAACCATTATTTTGGATTCAGGCCTGCGCCGGCTGCCCTATGTCGTAAATGTAAACCATTGAGCTTGGGTTCTTCTTAACGAGCTCGAGTCGAGCTTGTCAATACTCGGCTCGTTTACGCCCCTACATATGGGTAATGGATTCAAATCCTAAAGATATTTTTGTCCATTTACACATATCAATAGCTATAAGATCAAAATGAAATATTATAACACAACTATGAACATGTATATATAGACAAAATATCTTCAGGAATTGAATACTATCAAAGAGGGGTTAGGGTTACAAGATGGAATGATGAATAATATCATAAGCCATACTACCTGAAAGAGTTTGTTTAAGAGTTTAAATATGTTTTGTAGTCTACTTGAATAATGAAAAAAGGAAAATATAATATTTATATTTCAGTAAAAAAGATAGAAGATAAAATAAAACGGAAAACAGGAAACTTGTTGTAAATAAATTATGGTGAATGTCATTGTTACCATCCAGTAAAACTCAATTTTACCGTACCCAAATTTACTCCCGGTAAATATTTTACCCCTCACCTAATATCCATTTGGATTTATCTCTTTGGCCATTTACCCTCCATAATTCCATTTTGTCCTAATCTTAATGTCATCTTCCTTTACCTAATATCCTTTTGTTTTTACCTTGTTAAATAAATCATACTCATTTGTTTTTATCCTCCCATTTTCACCTATAAATACCTCTTCATTTTCATACACACATATACCTTCTTCTCCCATCACAAACTTACTCTCTTCCCATTTCCATACACTATAAATCTCTCTTCTCAATCTCCCCATCTTATTTTAATCACTCTATTATTATTATTATCAAAGTTGTATTATTACCATTAAAGTTGTATACTACCATCAAGGATGTATTGTCACCTTGATCAAGCTTGTATTATTCTATTAAGGAGTGAATTTCATCCCCCATTTTATAACACGTTATCGTCACGAGTCTCTACCCTGCTAAGGTACTTAATTCTAAACTTTCTTATTATTATTTTCTTCATTTCTATATAAAAATATATAGTAAACTTGTGAAAATAATTTGAAAAGGGTATTATCAAGGTAGTTCCGGGATAATAACCGAGCAGGATTAGTATTTTAATTCACGGTACACCATATCATTTGCATATCAATTTATGTGCATCTTATGTGATCATGTTATATTATTTTCATGAAACCAGGGTAATCGTTTCTAAATTTTTTCAACCCGCATTTGTTTATTTGCTTAGTATTCAATATTGGCCGGCTAAGCCGCCTTATCTCTTTATTGGCCGGCAAAGCCGCCTTGTTTTATTTGTTGGCCGGCAAAGCCGCCTTATCTCTATGTTGGCCGGCAAAGCCGCCTTGTTTCATTTGTTGGCCTGCTAAGCCACATTTATCCAGTAAGCGTATATTATGCTATTATTAATGCTGAAAGATTTATCGAGTAAGCGTATATATTATGTTTTATATTCATTTTATATCTTTTATTATTACTGTTATTATGAAACTTGAATTGAAGGCCCTTGAAATTTTTAGAAGAAATTTATCATGGGCATTAAATATTGAAATGCATTTAAATGCTAATAGTCTGGAAGACTCAATAAAAGAGAAAATAATAAAGCAAAGACTGGATGTCTTACTATCAAAAGATCCTGTAGATCTTTGGAAGAATTTAAAAGAAAGGCATGATCACCAGAAGATGGTGATTCTTCAAAAAAAAAAAAAAACTTATTATGTATAAATGTATCTGAGGTTGCAAGATTTTAAATCTATGCACAAATATAATTCAGTTATATTATAAGTCCTCAAATGAAATTATATGGAGAAAATATTACTGATGCTGATAAGTTAAAAAAAAATCTCCATATTTGTACATCAGATGTGCTCCTGCAGTAGCAATATCGTGAAAAAGAATTCACGAAATTTTCGGATTTAATTTTATGCCTACTTGTGGCAGAATAAAATAATAAGTTATTCATGAAAAATCATGAATCCTGTTTAACTAGCTCTGCTCCATTCCCTGAAGTGAATGTGACTGTATGTGATAATTTTGGTCATAACTATGAACATTCAATTGGTCACAAACAGGCCGTATAACAAGGCATAGAGTAAATGGTTATCAAGTGTCCCTGAAGAGCAAATCTAATATTGATGAAACCATATTTATTCAAGAAGATGACCATGATGTTTGGATATTATTATTATCTTGCTTATCCTGAATGTGCAAGTCAATTTATATTGAATGTTTTTATGTTATGTTCAACTTTATTATTATGTATTATATTACATTATGTTTATTTTACAGCATGTTGTTTTTATGTTTATTTTACAACATGTTATAACTCCTAAAATTTTTTTAATATGAACATGAAACTATCGTTTCTAGAATAATGACTCGGGCATTTGTCATGAAGACAATGTAATGACATATTCCGTATTTAATAAACGGAAATTATTCATAAGTAACATATGATAGTACAATCTAAAAATAAAAAGAAGATTAATATGCTCTAGAAGAGCACAAGTTTAATATTATTTAAGCTCCAGAAGAGCTTAACTTTCACTATACCTTAGAAAAGTATATATTTAAGCTCCAGAAGAGCACAGTTTTAATATGCTCCGGAAGAGTAAAATGTTTATGCGCTATAATTAATGAATATTATGTTGAGACAATAAGTGAAAGAGATATTGAATATCTCTATATAATAAAGGCTACTGTTGCAGGCAACAAATATTTGCGGAAAGATTACCAGCATTATCCTTTAGAATGTACTATGAAAGTTATCATATCCAGCCCGAAGCTGGCATCAACTAGAAGTTGGACGATTGATTTATTATTCACCAGCCTGAAGCTGGCACATATATAGCAGCCAGAAGCTAGCAATTTTAAATTATTAAATACACAATATTCGAGTAATTAAAGCATAACATATCCAGCCAGAAGTTAGAATGCACTAGCATGAAGCTAGCAATTTCAAGTTATTAAATACATAGTTTGCACAGCCCGAAGCTGTGACCAACTAGAAGTTGGCTAATGGATATGTAATTTACAGCTAGTATGCACCAGCCAGAAGCTGGTAAATATATAACAGCCTGAAGGTGGCACAAACTTGAAGTTGGTTCATGGATACCTTGTTTGGCATGACCGGTTGGGCCATCCCGGATCAATGATGTGTGGAATTTATTTGGTCATTCATTGGAAAACCAGAAGTTTTTACAATCAATGAATTTCCATGTGTTTCTTTGCTGCAGAAAAATAAATTAATTGTTTGGCCTTCCTATGATGAGGTTGGCTGTGAAAGCCAGTATCCCAATTTAATAAAATAAAATAATTAAATGAAAGAGATTTACCAAAATACCCTTGAAACCCGGGATACGAATACCGGTGCTTCAGCACACAATCATTTTCCATAGAAATTTATTAACACCGAGATGTCATAAAATGAAAGAAATAAACCGGCTTAACAAGTCATAAGCCACCACGGCATCACGCCGAAATAACATCACAAAATTAAACTCCGGCAAAACGCCGATAAAGAAGTAAAACATTTATGACATCTCAAATTAATCCTCATGCAGCGGAAGATGAAATAATATAAAAATCAAGGTAGAGAAAATAACATACATATGGGCCCTATGGATCCAATCCGAGAGATGATGCACAACTACCTGCTGAAGTATCTGCGTCTGAACTCCGAGTCGAAGACAAAGGTGAGACAGCGTGCTAACTAAAGTCTGAAAAACAACAGTGGCGATTATGTGAGTCGCCTACTCAGTGAACATTAAAAGTCTATGCATACATGAAAGTGAAGTCATGCTCGTAGGGTGAGTAGTTCACGAGCACAAGTATAGCATACAAGCAATTTCAGAATCACACACCAACACATAATCATCTTATTGTGTTATTGTCTTTATTATTTAGATTCAATGCATTTTATTATTATTATTATTATGGGCCCTCTACTGTGAGTCAAGTCAAGGTAGCGCATCTGATCAAATCCGGGTGTGAAACCCAAGTGTCGAACCTCAGAAGGGGTAGATTCTGAGGTCTAAAACTACCGATAAATCTCGAGTGGCCGCTAGCTACCTGAGGGTGCACTCAGACACACCTAACTGGTGCAAGTCTTCTAGGGGTGCACCTACATTCCCTGGGATACCATACTAAACAGCATAAAGTGACCCGAGGGTACCCAACCCTCCCTCAGGGCTACCAGCCGACTCCACAGTAGAATTTAATATTTTATTCTTAATTATACCCTTTACATTTCTGTTTGAAATACATTATGTTTTTCCAGGGATGTGTGAATTCTATGTGTTTTGTTTCATCCGGGCCTTCGGCCCATAACCACACACTACCACCAAAACATAATACATGTTATTTTCCATAACGATTCCTCATATAGAAATTAGGCATGTGAGAACAATCAGGTATACAATTTCAATCCGCATGTAGCAAACAAGGCAAGTAAACAAACAAACCACACCAACATGCATTCACAAAACATATATATAAAGACTTGTAATGTCACCTCAAAAATGCAGATTATGACTTCTCCCTGATCTGAGTCCACAACTTCCGAGGTATCACCCGTGCCTGAATACCGACACCTAATAAAATCACTAAATAAATTTTAGAAATAAAAACGTGTATGCAGGCTAAGGGTATATTCAAACCGAGTAACTCCCAACCCTAACTATCCGATTATACGATCTCCGGGTCTAAGTCCAAAAAGGATATTCTCTCATCGATAACTCATAGGAATCTAAGGTTCACCGATCTAAGCCCATAAATGATTCCCGAGCCTAAAGCCCACTAAATCCATAAACAAGAATCCTGGGTCGAGGGCCCACTTCCTTAAGTCCATATTTACCGATTATGAAATTGGGCTTCGAGCCCGTTTCCTAAGAGTTCGTAATTTAATTATCTGTGATTAGGCCTTAAGTCCATATCTTAAGTCCATGAAACTTTCTTAACTTTATAATTAGGTTATTGGGCTTGGGCCCGGTTTTTCTTAAAACCGTTCTAAGATTGTTCCCGAACCCAAGAGTTTATCGACCTAAAGTTCTATCCGTGTCGGTAATTCTTCCCGGCCACACACTCTAACTCTCCGCTCTCGGTAATCCACTAGTTCATTTGATACTTAAATGTATATATCGGTAAAGAATTCAATATTTATGTACAAGGTAAAACGAGACCAAAACCGAGAGTAGATACCGTTTAATAGTCGTAGAACAAGAGATATATTCCGTTGAACAGAACACGAGCCTTCGCCGGAAAATTCCTGAGCCTCGTCGGATTCCGGTCAACTTGCCGGAAAATTACAAGAGCCAAGAGCAGGACCACCACAAGCTGCCCAGAACGGAATTGCCACTCGCTGCCAGGACCGGTCTGAACTGTCGAGGCCGCAGTCGCACAGCCCACATGCGTCCTTGCTGAGCAGCAACAACCGTGACCAACACATCTCGTCTAACATCCGGGAGCAGCCCAGGCCAACACCGGCCGCCAGCAACAACCACCAGTCGAGCCACCAACAACACGACCCGCCAAACCAAACCTATCGCACACCACCACTTGTCGAGGTTGCAGCCGCACACGAGACAAGGCCCAAGCTCGCTCTTGGTTTCTCTCGATTGTCACCGGCCGAGCCGACCTCGGGTCCTTGTCGTACAACCCGCGACGGTGGTGGCTCAAGAGAATAGACAAAAGGAGAGGCAGATGATGGCGGCGGTGGTTTTGTGTCCAAACGATGGTGACACAAAAAGAAGGTGATGACGTCGATGGTGAGAGAGAGGAGTGGAAACGTGAGGCTTTTAGGTACCAAATCGAAAGGAGGAGGGAAGGCAGAGATAGGGAAAGAAAAGAGGAAGCGATTGTGGGGTTGAGGACTGTTGGTGTGTCATGATGGAGGGTGGATCGTGGAGACAATGCCGTTGCAGCGGCGGAAAAGAGAGGAGGAAGAGGAGAAAGGGAAGGAAAAGGAAAAAGAAAAGAAGGAGAAGGAAGAGGGGCGCCTGGGACTTGACCTAGCCGGCCGAATGACATGTCGTTTGGCTTGGCTTGGTCAACCCGCCCAGGTTGACTCTTCCCAAATGTTTTTTTTTTCTTACACACCCAAAACGACGTAGTTTTATCCCAACTACGGTAAACCCTGTGTTTCGTCCCGAAACACCTTTTATATCCGACGAAACTCGAACACGACATATTACCAACTCACGATTAATAAATCCAATGAAAAAAAAATAAATAAATTTTTATTTCCATTACCGAAATCTGAAAATTTTATAAATTACAAATACGAAAATAATCGGGGCTTTACATTGGCCTTGAATCACCAGCAAGTTTTTGGAAATAATTCAAGGACATGTACGCGGATTGATAAATCCACCGTGTTGACCATCTAGGTAAATTTTATGATGCATCGACTAGATGGTCTATTGTGTGACGCAAGTTGGCATTGTGCGCACTGATTTTAATGATTAAGCCACTTGCGGATACACATCCCTAATTATGTTATAAGACTATATGTCTAGATAATACTGGTATATTTCTTCAATGGATAATGTATATCATTGGAAATAAACCCAAACTGATCTGGGTGAATATTTCCAATTGATTGCAAGACCATTGTTAATGAAATATTACTATTTGAGAAAATGGTATTTACATGCAGCAGCACTTGTGTGCATCAAGCCAACGAGTTATCATAAGGTTCCCCCATTTAATTGGTTCATGGTCACGAACCTAGTAACTCCCATCTTTGGACCATTGGTTATACAATATATAATGCTCCACCACAGCATAGTAAAATTGGTCCTGAAAGAAGACTGGGAATATATGTTGTATGTTGGTTATTAATTTGATGACAGAGTTTACCCAACATAAGGGGGAGAAGATAAGCAGCTGGATCAAGAGTTTATTGAAATACATATTAATATCTAGTTTTGATCCTCAAACAAATTAGTGTGAACCTGAAGTTCAAAAGATGATTCATTTGCAAAAGATTAGTAAGTCATTTGCCAGACATATTTATTTGAAAGGTGTGACCAAATCTTATGTTTCAGCTGCTAATGCTCCTGTTTGTATTGATGTTCCCGAAGAACAATAGAAGAATGCAAATGCATCTAAAGTACGCCAGAAGCGTGGAATATACTTGGTTCCAAATAAAAAAAAAATTCTCAATAGAGAAAAAGGAGCAAATAGATAAGATGGCCCCAGTGAGAAAATAAGACCTCCAGTAGAGGTTCAAATTAGAAGTCCTCAAGAAGAGGAAAATCCTCCAGAAGAGGTTTCTGACACAATTGATAAAGTTCCAGAAGTAACTCAGGTACCTGAAATAAATGAAAATGATGAGATCTCGATTAATTATACGGTGTCAGAAATGAGATGGAACTGACGTGAAATAACCGTCGACCGAATATTTGTTTTATATGTAATAGAGCTAAATATTATGAAAGAAAATGAAGATCATGAACCTACATCTATTGATGAATGTAGGCGGGGAATGATTGGCCAAAATAGAGAGATATAATTAAGGCTGTGTTAGACTCGCTTGTGAAGCGAGAAATTTTCCGGACCTGTAGTCCGTACACCAGAAGGTGTAGAACCGGTCGATTGTAAATGGGTATTTGTGCGAAAAGAAAATTATAGTAGTGAGATACAAAGCACGGATCATCGCACAAGGTTTTACCCAAGTGACCTGGCATTAATTATGAGGAGATATACTCCCCTGTGGTGGATGCAATTATTTTCGATCTTTGATAAGTCTGGCGATATATGAAAAATTAGAAATGCATCTAATAGATGTTATTACAGCCTATTTTTATGGATCCATAAGTCAGACATATGCATGAGAATTCCTGAAGGATTCAAGTTGCCTGCAGCAACTGATTCCCGGGAATATACAAACTTAAGCTAAATTGATCTTTATATAGTTTAAACCAAATTTGAGTATGTGTAGTATGAATGCATATATGCATTTATTATTGTTGCTGATTTAGATACTATTTTTGCGATTTAAATATTATTGGAACTTCAGAAGAAGATTCCAAATGCCGTGCTATATGTTAGGAAAGGATTTGAGATGAAAGATGTCATAAAAAAATAGACTGGTCCTGAAGTACCATATGGTCCCGAAGTACCATATCATAGTGCAATTTATTTTGCTAGTAACATGAAGCCTGAAGCTTTGCCATAAATTTGTTAGCAAAATATCTTTTTGATCTAATTTTTTTTAAAGCCTGAAGCTCTCCATTATCTTGAAGTATAATGGACATGTAATTATTTTAACCGTGTGAGTCCAAGAAGAATACAGTTTATTTTGCAGATGCAGGCCATTCATTTGATCCACATAAAGCGCAAGCTGATACCTGAAGTATCATGGCAAGCACAAAAGAAAGTATTGTTGCTACCACTTCAAATAATGATGTTGCACACTCAAGATTCATATGGATAAAATAGCGATGAAGATGCTCCAACAACAAATTATGAAGATGATACTGTATACATTTCAAATGTCACCAGAGGTTGACAAAGAAGATTGGCATGCGATGACACCAAGAAATCAAGAGATGCCAAAATGAGGGGGAGTAGAATACGCACTGCACTCTTTTTTCCTTCACCAAGTTTTTATCCCATTGGGTTTTTCTTAGTAAGGTTTTTAATGAGGCAGTTATTCCCAAGCGTATTCTATCTAAGGAGCAATGACATTCAAGGGGGAGTGTTGTAAATAAATTATGGTGAATGTCATTGTTACCATCCAGTAAAACTTAATTTTACCGTACCCAAACTTATCCCCGGTAAATATTTTACCCCTCACCTAACATCCATTTGGATTTATCTCTTTGGCCATTTACCCTCCATAATTCTATTTTGTCCTAATCTTAATGTCATCTTCCTTTACTTAATATCCTTTTGTTTTTACCTTGTTAAATAAATCATACTCATTTGTTTTTATCCTCCTATTTTCACCTATAAATACCCCTTTATTTCCATACACACATATACCTTCTTCTCCCACCATAAACTTACTCTCTTCTCATTTCCATACACCATAAATCTCTCTTCTCATTCTCCCCATATTATTTTAATCACTCTCTATTATTATTATTATCAAAGTTGTATTATTACCATTAAAGTTATATACTACCATCAAGGTTGTATTGTCACCTTGATCAAGTTTGTATTATTCTATTAAGGGAGTGAATTTCATCCCCTATTTTATAACAAAACTCATTTTTTTTTTGAACATTATAGTCATCTTGCGAGTAAAAAAGTTGTAGCGGAGCGTAAGGTATGTGGGGCGCGTTGCTATTTGTAATTTCTCTTCTCTGAAATTTTTTGATAATTTCCTCTTTCGTCAGAGGTTTGCTGTCTTTCAAACCGGAGTTCTGTATTTGGATTAGCTCTTTAGTTAAAGTGGCACTCATAGTTTGTAAACAAGTGGATTTATGGATGATCAACAACGTAAGGCTATCCGCATTTTCATAAAGTCTAATTTTAGACGACGTGACTGGCTATATAAACAGCATTCAGTTTAAAACATCAAGCGCAAAGGAACTTGTCCAAACTAATTTACAGGAATCCATCACCATTTCTAGGTAGTTCATTTAATTAGTTAGGAAAAAATAGAGGGGACGAAAGAAGATGTCGTGCTCTTGGATTAAGATATTTCTGATTGCTAGTTTAGCTTTGATATGTCCAAGCTCAGCAAGCACAGTGGAGTATGATTCCAGGGGTATTATCATCGATGGCCAACGTAAAATCCTTTTTGTTGCTGCAATCCACTATCCCCGGAGCACTCCTGCGGTATACCAAAGCATGATTTCATTACATCTTAATTTTCAGTCTTAGACATTAAATTTTTGCCATAAATTATAGAAAAATAATGTAACTGGAGTCTTTCACCTTTTCAGAAGATGGTAACCCAATGTCAATAAGATATTCCTTCATTATTTGTTTCTTTTGACATATCTGCAGTTTTTCATCAGTTGTTTAATTGTATGTGAATGCTGCTCTTGCTTGATCAACAGATGTGGCCTGATCTAATGAAAAAGATCAAGGATGGTGGGAATGATGCTATTGAGACTTATATCTTCTGGGATCGCCATGAGAAGATCCGTCGTCAGGTTTGGACTATACTTGTTTATAAATTACTATCTATCTATATCTTGAAGCTAGCTCAACAAAATTATTCATATTCATATATACAATTCCTCTTCGGCAATGTTGTCTTAGTATGACTTCTCCGGAAATCTGGACATCATAAATTTCTTCAAGCTTGCTCAACAAGCCGGACTCTATGTCATCCTCCGGATCGGTCCATATGTTTGTGCCGAATGGACTTACGGGTATATATGTGTTTGTACTGTA
>JAKUCV010006961.1:13370-25421 GCA_028386065.3 Turnera subulata | reverse complement strand
ATCTTAAGAATGGAGGCTTAACATGCCCCTTATCCACAACTGGAAGTCTACTCTATTTCTCAAGTTCACCAGTCCATAATCAACAAAGGTTAGGATACCGTGTCCCTAGTATCATTTCACAAAGGGGTTTGGCCTTACAAGTCGTTCTATTGAGAATGCCCAATCATCAATTCATGTATTCCTTAAACAACAAGCCCCTGGAGTCTACATGTAGTTCTAGTACCTATATAAAAATTTATTTATTACAATATGTTATAAATAAAATGTCATACCCACCAAACAGATTGTACCCCACCTCCCTTTCTCTGTATTTTTTATATAACTCCCCTGACAAATGAATAGTACGAATGGTGAACTGAGCTTTCATAGCATTCTTCTTCTTCATTTTTCCTCTACTCTCTTCTTCATATAGCATCAATTAATTATTTGTTTTCTAACACGTTATCAGCACGATCGTCCTTACCCAGAGCATGTTTTTCCCAGCAGAAATCAAGAAAAAAAAAAGGAAGAAAAATTCTGAAAAAAAATGAAAAACCAGTACTTCTCCCCGTCACTGTTCATACCAAACCGTCCTGAGCCGCCGCTCGCCGCACCACCACCACCATCGCCTCGCCCGTGCCGCTGCGACCTCGTTGCCGCCTTCTCCCGTCGCCGCCGCAGCCTGACGCGCCGGCAAATGATGACAACCCGACGAGGATCCGTCGGGTCCGTGACGATCCGACTCCTTCTGCGTGCAACGGTCGTAGCTCGGCTCCTGCCGATGATGCCGCGCTGCCCCCTGCATCGTCCCATGCTCGCCCTCCTTTCTGTCGCCTCAAGCCGCCCCTCGCAGCCTCGCCGTTCGCGCCGCCTACACCTGCACAGGCCGCGGGTTGAAGACGACCCGATCGGGTCGTGTGTTGGGTCGGGTCTGACCCGCGGGCCGTGGGTTAGGCTGTGCTCTCGTGGGCCGATTTGGGTCGTTGGCTGGTGCTGAGCCTGGGCTCAGACAGGCCTGTGCTGGGCTCTTTTGCCTGGGCCTGGGCTCGCACTGTTCATGGCCCGTTATATAAAAAAAAACCAGTACACATATATGCTGTTCACAAAAAAAAATTAAAAACAGATAAAAGGAAACATAGAAAAAAAGAGAAGGAGAGAAAGAAAAGAAAGAAAAAAAAAGAGAAAAAGAAAAAAAAGGAGGGGAAAAGAAAAAAATGAGAGAAAAAAAGAGAAAAGAGAGAAATTAAAAAAAAGAAAAAAAAGGAGAGAAAAGAAAAAAGAAATATAGGAAAAGAGTATTATTAATGCCGAAAGATTTATCGAGTAGGCGTATATTATATTTATTATTGCCGAAAAATTTATCGAGTAGGCATACACTATATATTATTATTGCTGAAAGATTTATCGAGTAAGCATATTTTACGTTTTTATTTAAATTCCGATTGGGCTATTACAAAGGCCCACTGCATTTAAATTCTCGCGTTTAAATTTTATTTATGTTTTTGCTTGGGCTCGTACAAGGCCCATTATATTTATTTTCTTGTTCAAATTTACGTTCTGATTGGGCTAATACAAGGCCCATTACTTTTATTCTTCAGGCTTTTAATTTTTTGGTTATTTATTGGGCTATGAAAATGCCCATTATATTTATTTTCTTACTTTAATTTACGTTTTAATTGGGCTCGTACAAAGGCCCATTGTGTTTATTTTTCTGTCATTTATTTTTATGTGGGAAAATTAATAAAAGGCTCCTGATTATTTATTTTAATTGTTTTATTTATGTTACTTGAATTGGAGGCCCCTCAAAATTTCCGGATGGAATTTGATATGGGACATTTAATACTGAAGTGCATTTAAATGATAATAGTCTGGAAGACTAAATATAAGAGTCCAGCAGACTCAATAATGGAAAATACAACGAAGACTCGCAGTCTTACCGTTCAAAAGATCCTGAAGATCTTTCAAAGGAAAATCGAAAATAAAAACTATTACCACCAGAAGATGGAAATTATATGACCACCAGAAGGTGGATATTATATTATTCTCCAAAAAAAAAGGTGGATATTATATTTGCTTACCCTAAAGGAACAATCTATTTTATATTCAATTTATTTTATGTTCAGTTTAATTATTATGCATTGTAATTTATTTTATTTATTTTTCAGTACTTTATAATTGTTTCTTAGAATCATGCCTGAAGCATTAGTCTCGAAGACAATGCAAAATTGACATCCACAGGGGGAGAATTATAAGTGTGTGGATGTCAATATAACATATTATGACATCTTGAAATAAAAAAATGATTAACACGCTCCAGAAGAGCATAAATTCGAATATGTTCCTGAAGAATGCATGTTTTAATATGATCTAGAAGATCGTATATTTACGCGAGTACAGACACCCCCAGTAATAAAACGAATCGACTCATATTTATTCCCTGAAGCGAATAAGACAGTATAATTATTTGTGCCTGTGGTCATAAATGAGATAATAAATGGAAAAGGCTCAAAGTAAATATGCATATTATTATTCCATAAACGGATACATAACTGGAGAACATTCAAAGAAGAATGGTTCTCATACATACGTTTAAACAAGTAATCTATCTGTTGGGTTCAACATTAACCCTAAAACTCTGAGCCTCACCATTAATGTTGACCCTAACACTGTCATTCCAGGAGAACCACATACCACCCCTGTTGTTTTCTCCAGGTATTTCAAACCGATTCGTTGGAGGAAAACGAAGTGGAATCACACCATGATTCTCTCCTGCTTGCCACAAAGTCTCTGTAATCAGTACCATGTTAGGCTTGTACTGATTCTTCAGATCCCTTAAGGTACGCACAAAGTCTTGAGACCTTCTTGCTATACCCCTGTAATTCCACAATAAAAGTCGTACCTTAGGCCATGTAGGTGGTAACCCAGTCACACTTGGGACGCTCCGAGCCATCATGGAAACCTGATAATAACTGCTTGATTTAAAATTTGACATGAAGGCTCTGGCTGAAATTCCTGCTTCCTAGCAGATATAAAAAACATTATAGAGTTAGCAGAGCCATAAAAATTTATCCTGAGATTGCCTTGGTCCTCCAGGAAGAAAGTTTCTTCCATTAGAGTCACAAAGAACCTAGACGAGTATCGCTCATCTACAAAAACCAAACGTGGGATTCTTGCTAGCTCATTAGGAAGTTCCTCTTGTTGTTCATTTACCATGCTATAGGCCAATCTATTTCTTCTGCCTAGTGAGGCACCCTCAACAAAGAAAACAGCAGCTGGGGAAGGCATTTTTTTTTGTCTTGGTTGAGTTTTTTTTTTTTCTGTTTCTTTGCTTTGATGAATTTTTCTATATCTAAGAGTTTTTCTGTATCTTCCCATGTAATCCTTCCCCCGTTTTATAGCCTGAGCATAGAAATCCAAGTGTCCCCGAAAAGATCCAGAAGATTTTCGATGGATTATATTATTATTCAGAAAATTCCAAAGCATTACAATTCTCGAGGATTTGCTTTTGGAAATGTCTGCCACTACATTAATTATTACTCAATAATTCTGATCTTTTCCGACATGAGTGGCAGAAATAAGCTTAAAATTGGCACATATATAGCTAGCCTGAAGCTAGCAGTTGAGTAATTGAAACTTAACATATCCAGCCAGAAGCTGGAATGAACTAGCCTGGAGCTAGCAATTTTAAGTGTTTAAATACACAGATTGCGCAGCTTGAAGCTGGCACCAGCTTGAAATTGGTAGGGAGGTGGCAGCGACGCAATGGGAGGAAGAAAAGACAGCGGCGGCGAGTCGAGGAGAAGGGCGGCTGCTCTGCGTGCGGTGGCGGCTGCAGCAAAGGGGAGTGGCGATGGGACTTGCAGCAGCGGAGAGAGACAGGGGTCGACGATGTCGTTCCTGTGCTCAGCATCGACGACGAGGGTGAACAGTGGTCGCGGTAGTTTGATGGCAACTCCATGGTGGCAGCGAGCAGCAAGGAAGAAGAAGAGAAGGTGGAAGGGCGCGTGTGGTCTGTAACAGGGGAGGGAGAAGAAAGAGAGAGGGGGTGCAGAGGAAGGCGTGAGGAGATCAGATCAAGGAGAAGAGGAGAAGAGAAGATGAAGACAAAGGAAAGGGGACAGCACAGAGGAGAAGAGTCACGGGAAAGAGAAGCAGGAAAAAAAAAGAAAGAGGTGGGGCAGGGCGGCGGAAGAAAAACCAGGAGAGAGGAAAAAAGAAGAAAGAAAAGAAAAGAAGAGTGGCCACGTGGTAAGCCACGATTGGTCGGTCCAGATTTCCGTGTCGGGATAACGGAATCCAGATTTCCGTGACCGATTATGTGTTACTAAATCTAAAAAAGTTATAACTTTGAAAAGGAAACTAGTTATTATATATAATAGCAAAGAAATTAATTATCAATTAATATGAATTATAAACAACAAAATTAACACCTACAATACATGCTGGAAAGAAAGAATTTATGTGAAATCATCTTCATCTCTTCCTCTTCATCTCCTCCTCTCATATCTTCCCCTCCCTTCTCACTATCAACTGCAAAAACTCTGTAACAAGCACACCAAAAAAATTTCATTTCTTCCGTGAGAGAAAAAGAGAATTGCATTGAAATCCAAGGCGAGCAACCTCGATCCGACGGTGGAACCGACACAGCCCTTGGCCCCTGCCTCCGCCTCCGCCTCCACCACCAAGGCCGCCAACCCCGGGCAGATCTGCTACCGCACCACTTCCTTAGCCGACGAGTCCAGCCCCAACGCCCCGTCGTCACCTGCTCCCGGTGAGACGACGCGGACCTTTTGGTGCTCGTGCGTTGCGGCGGTATGCTTCGGGCTCTCTACGTGAACCTTTTGGATCTCTCTCTACTGGCAGGCAACAACTAGGATCCACTTGGATTTGGTCCGATCTAGGGCCGTAGTACCTCGATCTGGTTAAATCCTCCAGTTTGGCAACGGTTTTTCCAACCGTTTTGAACCTCTGACAACGGACGGTGATTCCTAGGCGGCGACTTGGAGGTGTGGGCCGTTGTATCCGGCTTTAGTTTTGTTGTTTCTCGGTAGCTCTCCTCCTCCCATTGGGTATTGTTGGATCTGGCTCGATCTGGCTGGCAGATTTGATGCATGCATATCGCAATATCTTTATTTTTCTGATTTTTCAATATTTTGTTCTTTTCTTTTGAAAACTGTTAAGATTTGGTGGGTATGATTATTAGATGTATCATATCTAATAAACTTGTCTTTTTTTTTGTTGATTCACTATTAGGTGGCGTTAAAATAATAGTTTGGTTTATATAAAAAAAATAATTATTTGGTGGTGGTTTGTTTCTTATTTTGTAAAAGATGATTTATTATTATTATTATTATTATTATTATTCATTTATTAACAAATAGTTGAATTTTTTCAATTCAAATGCGGGTGAGTTTTTGGTCAAGCTTTCCTTTCTTAAATGATTTTTCAAAATTTTTGTGAGAGAAAGGGTATTATTACCTTTTTTATCATCTTCTCTGGCTTTACTAATTTTCATTTTTTTTAGTAAATATATTGTTTTTTTGGTACTCCGTTTGAATTAGAGAAAGAAAATTAGAGAAACAATAAACTATATGATAATATTAAACAAGAAACAAAATCCTTTTTCCTAATTTCAAAATTAGTTTATAATAAAAAATTCAGTAAAAATGGATAATATTAAAATAATCTGGTCCCACCCTCCATGTGGCGCCACATGTCAATTTCTAAATGGATTACCGGGTATAGAAGGAAAAAGGACAGAATTTTGCGATTCCAAACAAGTTTAGGGATAGAATCTTTGAAAAAAAAAAATTCAGGGACAAGGTTTAAGATTTTGAAAAAGTTCAGAGACATAAAGAAGATTTATCTCTATCAAAAACTTATATAGCCCTACCTGGAGTTAGGTCTCCTGGTAGTTAATTGAATCATCAGCTAATATATTCTGGCCGATCCAAGTAATTCAAAGCATCTATGCATGTATATAGTACGTTTCCTGAAAGCTTTGGTCAACTTTTCGTGTAGTGTAAACCCAAATTGCACTTTTCACTAGGTGTCAATCTGTAATTACAAGCTTAATTTACACATTGCAATACATCATGGTCCTTTGCTACACACTTTAGTCTCCGTTCCCTCCCTCACAAGGAACATCATGAGCTGATGAGTGTATGCCAATCTCCGTCCAGGTCCTAGAATGAGTTGCCATGTGAAGCACCACCTTAGAACATAATGGAAGAATGAATAATAAAGTTGGCGGTTAAAAAAAAACCCCTATTAATTAGTGGAATATTGCTGTCAACTTTACATCTACAAAATATCAGAAATCAACCTAAGAACATATTGACATCATACCTTCAATGGTCAGAAACTGTGAGATTAACCAGTTGATGCCTGATGGTGCAACTAGATTCCCAACCTTACACATTGATAGATCATACCAAAAAAGCAAACACTGATAAAGACCATGCAGATGCAGGCATTTCTGTAATTCCGAAAGCAGAAATAGCTTATAATACATGTGATAGTGATAGCACCAGAAAAAGTTGGATAGGCAAGGCGTACACCCACACAGATCAAATCAAATGATGAAGACAAGCAAGGAGCACATAAATATTTAAGGATCCCTCTACTCGTCTAACGCTTTGAACTTGTTTGTTATTTTGTTTCATGAAATTGACAATTGCCTCAAATCCGTCATGCGTCATCATGTATTGGTTGGTCATTTGTTGTTCTTCTCCTCCTCCTCCTCCTCTTAGGTCTTCTAATTTCTCCAAATCATCATCATCATCATCATCATCATCATCATCATCATCATCATCATCATCTTCTTCTTCTTCTTCTTGGTCTTAGGGGCATACGTTAATATATTGGTATTTGGCATAATTATTTTTTCTGTAAATTTAGTTTGTGACGGATTTAACAAGGATTTAATTTGTGTGGGATTTAACAAGGATTTAACAAGGTTTACACTAACGGATTTAATTGTGAGGGATATAAAACTGTCACAGTTTGTCATGACTTATCCCTCATAAAATCCGTGGCAAAAGGGTCCGTCACAAATTCCCTCACAACCGGATTTGCAACGAAGGGTTTAACCAGAGATTTCATCCGTGACAAAATCCGTTGCAAATCAAAAAATCCGTTACAAATGGCTAAAAATCCGTTGCTAAATCCGAGAGTAAAGGCTGTTTTCTAGTAGTGCTTGTAATTTCTCATCAGCATCATCATCCTCATCTTCGTCTTCTTCTTCTCCTTGGTCTTCTAATTTCTCATCATCATCATCATCACTATTGTCGGCAAAGTTGAGACGGACCCCGGACTGGATGACCTGCATGCCCCATCCAAACCATGAAAATTGGTTCGGCAAGAATAGAGCACATGCTCTGCTTCCACTTCCACAATATGCATAGCTTCTGAATAATTGACGTGGAAGCAAACCCCCGACTCCCCCAAAACATAACAATCCCAGGAGCATCTCATACACCATTCTGGAGAGGGAGGAGCAAGGACATGGGCAAAGGTCAAATTCCTTAAGGCACGTCGTCGTCCTCCACCTCCTTTACAGTGGTACTCATGGTGATGTAGAAATGGGACCACAACAGAATAAGAAGAAGCAGAAGAAGATCCGCTAATATTAGTGATGCTGCTGCTGGGGCTTTTGTATTCAAACCATTCTGGGATTCCATCCCAGGGATCAAAAGCCTCATGCCGTTGCAATGATATGGTGGGACTACTCTTGAATCTATACCAGTACTCCTGCTGATCAAACTACTAGCATCCAACATGAAGCAATTTGCACAGTTCAAATCGCAAGCTTGCAAGCTTTTGGGTATCGCAGATGATGAAACAGATGTAAGTGAAGTGCAGTTGGGGGCATCCAACTTCTTTAGACGAGCAGCAGGAAGATGTTGTATGCATCGGAGTCTCTTGCAATCTCTTAGATAAAGCCTTTCTAATTTAGAAAGTCTTTTGATGGCTTCGCCCCCAAAATACTCAATACTGGTCCCACTTAAATTTAGTGTCCCAAGAGATACAAGGTTTACACAACCTTTGAGAGAAAGTCTCGTTATGCTGCAGCATCCACTGAGATCAAGTACTTTGAGACTTCTCAAACTCACAATATCACTTTGGAAGACTCGTTATCTTTGAGCATCCTGTGAGATAAAGTGCTTCCAATCTTTCCAACCCCCCAATTCCGCTAGGGAGGAGCAACTCAACCATACAAGCCTAGTGAGGTTGTAAATCGTAGATGGAATACTTTTTACTTTTGACCCTCCGCCCCTAAAAGAGAGCAGTTGCAGACAATTTAGGGAACCCATTTTGCTAAGCATACCCTCCGAAATCTCACCAACAAACAATTCCTGCTCGAGTCTGGTTAAATGCCCAATTGATGCTGCTGTTACCTGCTTTATCCCACTTCTGTATATAGATAAGCTCTTCACGGTTGAAGGAAGCTGTGGAAGTTATGTGATTGTTGGGCACCCATGTAAATTAACCTCTTCAAGTGATGTCAAACAAAGATCACTTGGAAAGCCACACAAATTAACGCACCCGGAAACAATAATCTTGTTGAGCTTCCGACAAAGCTGAATAGAAGAAGAAGGGATTTCAACCAAGCTTGAACATCCCCTTAGATGCAACTCCTCTAAATTTGGGACTCCCCAAAAATCCATAATCTTAATCAACTCCTTGGACTCCCTAAGGTCACACAAACTTTCAAATTAACTAGATGCTGTCATGAAGAGAAAACAACAACAAGAGAAAAATTAACACCACCACATGATCAAAACGTTAAAGTTGTTCTAATTAAGACATCTTAATTTTTAATTAAACTGTGTTCCTAAAATTTATATAGAAGGATATATATAATATATATATATATATATATATATATGCGTACATACCACATTAGCTCCTTCCCACAAAGGCTGTTGTGATGCATTTTGAGATGTACGAGGTTTTCTAAACTGAAATTCATTGGCAGAGACGCTGATGGATAGAGATCCCAGTGGAGTAGCCTAACAGTATTTGGAAGATATTCATGCCCACGTTGTGGAAGATGAAGCTTGGAGGTGGGTTTCTTGTACCAGTCGGCATCCTTAAAATAGAACCGAAGCAGCCTTAGATTCTCCATTTCCTCGAAGATTTTAGGACATAATTGATTTATACGGCTAACTTGGGACATATCTAGCGACAAAGCTTCAACTCTTTCAACTCTCTGATCCAGGGGCGGATCTAGGAAAAAATGTTAGGGGGGCCAAAATCATGTATATAAAAATTTCGGATGGGCCAAATTAAGTGGTGAAAAAAATTAAGAAAAGGATCAAATCGTAACACTACCTGAGTTTATAGAGATTGAATTGCTTAAGAAAAGCAAACATGTAAAATAAAGGGAAAAAGACACCTGCAAGGCTCAAACCTGTGTACACCACAAATTCTAATACTCATTTAACCACCAAGTCACTTACTATTTCTTTTAATATTATTACCATACATGGATCAAGTAAGATTTTAGGCCCGGGCCTGGCCCCCTCTTGCTCCCCCCAATATCCGCCCCTGCTCTGATCATCATTAGACGACGACAAATGAATGAAAGAATGAGTAGTAACATGTTAAATTAGAGAATAAAAAAAAACACCAAAAATCATTCTACAAAGATGGATACAAATATTATTTCCAGTCGGCCATTAACATCGTAAGTACCTTGGGTTTATTTAGCACTTGGAGTACATAACTGTGACGCCACAACTTGCTTCTTTTTCGAGGATCCAAACGATTTTCCTCGAAAACAATATCTTCGCACATTTGCTGTATCAACTCATGCATTCCTACTGTTCTTTCCTCCTTGCCACACACAGACACGGTAATAAGACACTTATCCTTAAGATGTTCTATTGCATACTTAGCATCTGCAAGAATTGCTTCAATGTGATGCAAAGACCATCCTTTAAAAAAACATGCTATATCCAAAAGTATTTGCTTCTTCTGCCACTCCAGCCCATCATAACTAAGTTTTAGAACATTTTGAATGTCCTTGTGAGGAGGAGAGTCTTTCAATTTCCCTAATATGCACTTCCCCAGGTTTCCTTATCCTTCTTCAACATATCGCAACCGGCTTAATTACATTTTAACTACCTGAATTCTAGTCCAATTTCAACTCACCACCTGAACTTTTTTTTTCAGAATTTCACCACCTATCACTATCAATTTCTAGCCAAATTTCCATCCGAACTTTTCCATCCAACACATGTGGATGGAAATTTCCATCCACCTACCATCCACATATCATCAAAAAATAATTCCATTCATTTTCCATCGGATTTCCATCTAAACATAAAGGACCCACCTGATAATGTACACTCCATCTGATTTCCATCCAATTTTAAGTGGATGGATGCACAACTCCATCTGATTTCCATCCAAAATAAAATTAGATGAGACATTTTTGGACTTAATCCTTATTATATTGGTTTTTTTTTTGGCGGCAAGGCTCAAATGCGCTCCATATGATCCCGCCATTTATTTTTTTTCGTCCCAGTATTGAGTATTATTCCCCTTAATTTACAAGTCTGTTTTGTGAAAGTATATACCTAGGTTTTTTAAAAGTCTTTTAAATAAAAAAATTTCAAAATGAGTGAAGTCAATCTCTAATTAAAAAGTGGTGACTTTTAACTTCTAAGTAAAAACACATCATTTCATTTGGTGTTAAAAACAATTAATTGGAAAAACTTATTCACAAATTTGAAATGTTAGTCTAATTGCTGTAGTAGAGTAAATATTTTCAAAATGCATAAAATATTATGGATACAATTTTTTAACATTTTTTATTGATTAAATTGTCATATTATAAGGTGGAAGCGACTATGTAAAACTTGTCACGATTTTTGAGATACTTATTTTTTATTTCATCTATTACTTATCATATTATAGTTTTTTATCTCTTGGAAAAAATGAGTTGCTCTTATGTCTCATAATTTAATTTACATTTAATGCATTAAATTAATTTTCTCATTCATAGAAAATTTATTTTCTTATAAACTAAAAATTTATTTTAACAATTTTAAAAATTTTATCTTCTTCATTAACTAAAAATAATGCATCATTTCCATTACATCAACTAAAATAATTAATGTCAATAGTTTTTTATTTAACAATTATTTTTATTAATATTTCACTCAAAATTTTTCATTTTCATTGGGGAACGCATTCAATATTAGATATATCTGGATACATCCTGCGAATGTCATTGATCCTACTTATGGTTAAAATTCTACAAAATAATCCAAAACCTTAAGGCATTATGTCTCTAACTCTGAAACTTCGTTAATGTTCGTAACTTTTCTGAATATTATCTGATTTGATACGAGGAATATATTTTGTAACAAACTAATAAAAAATTTTGATCATAAACTTTTATATTTCTATTTTCTATTTTAAATCTAGATATTAATTTTTATTTGAGTATAATCTTGATATTTTAAAAAATAAATTTCGATTATTTGTCTATCATATTTGTTGAAGTTTCATTTAAAAATAGTATAGAAGAAAAGGCAAAAGAAATATAAAAATTATAAAAGTAAGTACAAGATACAATGGGTATGTTGTTGAGTTCCTCTTTATTTGTTTGTGTAAGTTATCAAAAATTATTTGTTTAATCACATATTTCACTTCTAGACATATTTTTTTTTTCGATACTAGAAGAGTATCCTCGCCGACACGAGACTAATCTCTCCCGGCTTCGATCGGCGCCTATTATGGAGGGCACCCTACCAACTGTGCACGCTCCATTCACATCACCAGGAATTGAACCCTGGTTGATGCTTAAGGGACCCCAACCCTTCTCCACTAGGACCAACACAAGTTGGTTAATGATTAATTTAATGATTATTCATATAAAAAAATAATTTTTAGTCCGAAGAGTATAATTGTATCACATTAATTTAATAATTAAACTTCATACTCTTTATCTCATTCTACAATAAAATTTTCTAGAGGTATAACTTCCAATAACCTAAATAGAAAAATATAATTAAATACTTTTAGATGATATGTTAAATACATGCCATACCTTTCTAT
>JAKUCV010006961.1:0-12436 GCA_028386065.3 Turnera subulata | reverse complement strand
GACGCTTTTGAGTTTTGACCTAGCTAGGGTGTTGCATCTGATATCCATTTGGTAATCCTCTTAGTGCAGAGATTATTATTATGTGTTCTATATGATAAATGTTGAGGAACGATGCAACAAGTATCACTATATTCCCTTTAACTGCAGCTGCTGTTGTTGGTTTTCTAATTGTTCTCTCCTGACAGGATAGCATTTGACTACTACCCGACTTATTTAGACGACCTGGCTGGGGAGCCTGCCCAATTGGCTATTGAATATTACAGGAACAAGGAGGGTTTTCAGCTAGAACTTACTAAGATGATTAATGGTTGCGACGAAATCGTCATGCGTGTTGGTTGTGTCACCCACTTCCAGTTCACAGCGTTGATCTACGATCCAACACCCAGACCCACAACTGTTTATGCCCAAATCCACAGTGCAGCCTTTTCTAAAGACTTCAAACAGCATGTCACCAGAGTTTTCACTCGTGATTCTCCGCTGCTTGAGGATCCTCGTTTCAAGCTTGATCCCACCACCGGCTGGATTGGTACATTAATCTCCTGCATTAATGTTGAATGCTTTTTTTTTTTTTTTGCGTGTTACTTATATCAAAGCACATCTCATGCTTCGGCTAGTGTCTAGAGTCTTGTAAGGATCTATCTTCTGTTGCTGAAATGGGAATTTATCCATTGCTTTCCATATTTGTTGCATAGTAATGGCGACCATTCTTCTAATACAGCATTAATTTGTGTTGTTTTGAATTTTTATAACCCAACCCCCTCTACCAATTCATGACCCCTGCATAACTGCCTCATCTGGCCTGAAACTTAGATCCCATCCAAACTCATGGGTAGCCTTGTTTTTGAGATTTTGGGGCTGGACTTTATTTGTTTCCTTAGGATGGTGTTCTCACATTAATTGTAATTTCCTTCCTCAAATGTGATTCTCGATCGAACTACATGTTCCTATCTTGTTTGCACCTAGCTAGTCCTTTGTAAAAGGCAAGGATCATAAGAATTTTCTTGGTTGTTCTGTGGTTAATTTGATCTCGACTTTTCTGGGTGGCTAATGAACCACCTAACCTTTTATGTTGTAGACTATCCTTTTGACTGCCCAGAATGTGGATTGGATTCTAAACATGATCATGAAAGGTCGAAGGTTATCGGTCCATCGAAGCAGATTTGATTGTGTACGTTGTCTTTTTCCTCCTATTATTAATGAATAGTTGATGTCACTCTCTTCTTCGAAGATGTTTCGCACATCTATATTGCCCTTACACTATGAGGAAATTTTCCTGCAGGCGATCGATTTGGCGAAAAGGCTGTGTTTATCTCAGGTCTGCAAGATGATTTATTTGATAGACATGTAAATTCTTAGCTGCCAAGTACAAAACATGTCTTCTTATATGAAGATTAGATGGGTTTTTCTTAAGTGTTTTTGTCGGGATTGTTTGTTGCAGAAACCTTGGTAAAACCAAGCATTAAATTTGCTCATAGAATTTTGTTTTTAACGTGAATGTGTTTCTGTGAATATATATGCACTAATCTCCGAGTATGCAAGACTATTTATGATTGACCTTGGCTAAATTCGCATTGCCTAACCTTTGATATGGTGTGTGCTTCATCTTTTTAATTGTACATCGATAGTTCCTTGCCTAATATGCCTCTTCTTTCGGTGGATGCCTTGTCTATCTTTCACTTGTCATTAATTGCACAAAGGTTTTATAATCCTTGTCCTGTAGCCAACATGAAGTAAAGATACCAGAAGGATTTAGCACTGGTTCATTCAAATCCTACTGGCTCACGCTATGGCACCATAGGTCAATGACCGTACCAAAAGAATTTTGATGTTTTCAACTTGTTTTGAACTATTTCTATCAACACTAATTGGTGAATAATATAGTTTAATTAGCTTGTGCCAATGATTTTATCGATTGGTTTATCCTTAATTAGCCACCCGAGTTCCTTTCATCACAGCCGTCCTATGTCTTCTACTGCCAACACTTAAAACTAATATTTCATTGGAAAGTTCTCCAAATCCAAGACCAGCCTACCCTTCAGGTTAATATATCTTACTCAAGAAGGCCTTGACTAATTCCAACGTTGCAATTTATAGAAAAGGACAGGAAATTAAGTATGGTACACTCTACATGGATTCTATAGTTAATTAACCAATCTATCGAAACATTTCGCAGGGTGAAATTATTAAAATACCCCTTAATTACATATTCCTACTTATAATTATTTGGCTTTTTGTATTGATGCCGACTAGCAAGCAATTGTAATACAATTCTTAGTTTGAAATTATTAAAATAGATTACTATAACTATTTTTTTTTTACGTATGACCAATTCCTAATATTGACGCATACTAGCAAGCAATTCTAATACAATTCTTAGAATACAATTCTTAGTCCGAAATTATTAAAATACCCCAAACATAAGCAATCGTAATACAATTCTTAGTCCGAAATTATTAAAATACCCCAAACATGGTGAAATTATTAAAATACCCCTTAATTATATACCCTACTTATAATTATTTGTTTTTTTTTTTGTATTGACGCCGACTAGCAAGCAATTGTAATACAATTCTTAGTCCGAAATTATTAAAATAGATTATTATAACTATTTGTTTTTGTATGTATGACCAATTCCTAATTTTGACGCCGACTAGCAAGCAATTCTAATACAATTTTTAGAATACGATTCTTAGTCCGAAATTATTAAAATACCCAAAACATAAGCAATCGTAATACAATTCTTAGTCCGAAATTATTAAAATATCCCAAACATTGGCCTTCATTATTTTACATATTTGTTTTTTACGTATGACCAATTCCTAATATTGAGGCCGACTAGCAAGCAATTATAATACAATTTCTAACATTTAGTCCATCGTTCCTCCAGTCTTTCCTGGAGATTTATCTTGGAATGATAATTTTGTCTAAGGAGATAGGTTAGGCCATCTTTCCTGGGAATTATCGAATCAGTTCAATTCACTAGTTGTGGGGAAATTACCCGAGTTTCCCCAACTATCATCAATAATGCTAGTGGATGATGATGATGAAGAAGAAGGGATAATAATTCCTGAAGGCTTAGGAGATGCCATAATCTTCGTGAATATGGTTTGAAGAGTGATCACCAGACAATAGCAGCACAAGAAGAAAATGCAGCTATAACTTATAAGATGATGAAGAAAAATATCATTATTAATGCTACTAGCCAAAAAAAAGAGGAGAAAGAAGAAGCAACCAGAACTACTGATGAAGGCTTAGATCATCAGCTAATATATTCTTGCCGACCCAGAGCAGAGGATTGGGCATCAAGACGTTTCTTCCCTTCCGTAGAAGGTTACACGTTGATTTCGACCTTGTGAGTTTCTCTGTGGAAAAGTCCTAAAAGGAACTCTGCACCAATAGAACTATGAGGAACAACAGTCGAATAGTCAACGAAAATTATGAACAAGAATAAAGAACAATAATTACTGGAAAGCAATAGAACTATAGGGAAGAACAGTCGAAGAGACAACGATAACTATGAACAAGAATAACATCTACGAAATAAAATAATCATGGAGAAGAATAATCACAAGAGTTCATGACAAATGTATTTCTAATTTATTATCAATAAGAATTGTGGAGAAAAAAAAATCGAACAACAGTTGAAGTATTCATGAAAAATGTATTTGTAATTTACACGTTGATTTCGACCTTGTACTTGATTGAGTATTTTTCCAATTGTAGTAGAGGAGTTGGGCATGTCACTCATTTACCACCTACTACTATTTTATGATTTTCTTGTGCAGACGAAGCTTTGTTATGTGAAAAGATTTTGACAAAAACTTTCCTTTAGATGATGATCGATGATGAGCTATTAACGTTTTAATTAACTATTTGGGACCCTATATGTAGAGCAGCAGCTAGCTCACCCTTGGTACCCTCCTACTGCTCCAAATGTGTTTCTCTGTCTGTCTGTCTTTCAAGATAGATAAAAATCGTGATGATGTATCCATCCTTCAAAAGACGAAGACAGAGCAGAGACTATCTTTGTGTCTATCTTTCTATATACTGTTCTGAAACAGTGGTTCAGCATACAATCAGGGGGTGTCAATCTGTAACAAATTAGCGTTAGATGGTCATTTGTCCAACACTTTTCTCAGAAGATGGGTGAGTGTATGCCAATCTCTGTCCAGGTCCTAGAGTGAGTTGCCATGTGAAGGACCTTAATTAGAATATAATGGAAGAATAAGCTTCTATCTAGTGTTATGATTCCACCATAATCAGAGTACATATATAGAAACAGTCCTCCATATCTTTATGTGATAGTCAACTGAAACATAATAATTATTCCCACCCAAGAACAATTAATGAATAAACCGAATCCCAAATGGGAAGAATCGATAACAATGGGCAGCTATATCTATAGTAATGATTAAAGAGATGCAATTAATGGTTAGGCTAGTAGTGTACACACATACAGATCAAATAAAATACTAATGAAGACAAGGTGCTTGCAATTTAGGATCCCAATACTCAGTCCAAGGCTTCTTCTTCTTCTTCTCCTTGCTCTTTCACTAGTTGCTCGTCTTCTTCTCCTTCTCCTCCTCCTCCTCCTTCCTCCGCTTCGTCTCTCTGCTGCTGCTCCTCCTCTCCTCAGTCCAAGGCTTTGAACTTGTTTGTGTCCAACTCCTGTAAGTTATTTTGTTTCATGAAACTGACAATTGCCTCAAATTCATCCTGCGTCATCATTATGCATTGATTGGTCATTTGTGGTTCTTCTTCTTCTTCTTCTTCACCTCTTCCTTGGTCTTCTAATTCCTCAAGATCATCACCATCGGCAAAGTTAAGATGGAACCCAGACTGGATGACCTGCACCCCTGGGATTATTGGGCCTTCAAATCGTGCCCAGATTGGCCGATCCCTACCAAAAAAAATCTGTTTGCATGAATAGAACACATTCCCTGCTTCCATACTATAGAATGTTTCTGGATATTTGAGGTGGAAGCAAACCCCAGACTCCCTTAAAACATAGCAATCCCAGGAATAACTAATAAACCGATCTGGAAGGGGAGGAGCAATGACATAGGCTAAGGTCAGACTCCTTAAGATACGTAGCCGTCCTCTATCGTGGTGTAGGAATGGGATCACAAAAGAAGAAGAAGAAGAAGAAGAAGAAGAAGAAGAAGAAGATCCATTAATATTAGTAATGCTGTTGCTGCTGCTGCTACTTCTGTATTCAAACCATTCTGGGATTTCATCCCCAGTGATCCAAAACCACAAGGAGCTATGACGGTTTAGTGGTGCGACTACTCTCCAATCCACAACTCTCTTGATCCAACTACACGCATCCAACATGAAGCAATTTGCAAAATTTAAATAGCATTCTCGCAAACTTGTGGGTATCGGAGATGATGAAACAGATGTTAGTGAGCTGCAGTTGGCGGCGTCCAACATCTTGAGACGAGGAGGAAGATGTTGTATGCATCGGAGTCTCTTGCAATCTCTTACATAAAGCCATCCTAAATTAGAAAGTCGTTCGATGGCTTCGGACCCCAAGTACTCAATACTGGTCCCACTTAAATCTAGTCCCTCAAGCGATACATTAAGAGGGGTGAGAATGTCCCGCAAACCCTGTAGGTTTACAGAACCATCGAGATAAAGCCACGCAAGGCTCTGGAGATCACGCATGCTCTCCGGAAGACTCGTAATGCTGGAGCATCCTCCGAGATCAAGTGATATCAATCTTGTCAACTCCCCAATATCACTTGGAAGACTCCTTATCTTTGAGCATCCTGAGAGACCAAGTGTTTTCAATCTTTTCAACCGCCCAATCCCGTTAGGCAGAGATTCAAGATTCTCGCAGGAGCTGCAATCCAACCTCACAAGTCTAGGGAGATTGCAAATCGTATCAGGAATGCTTATTACTTTTGGCCCTCCGCCCCTAATCAAGAGCTCTTGCAGACAATTTAGGAAACCAATTTCGCATGGCAGACTCTCCACAATCTCACCAACAACCAATTTCTGCAGTCGGGTTAAATGCCCAATTGATGCTGCTGTCAACTGCTTTATCCCACTTTCTTCCAAGTATAAGATCTTTACGGTTGAAGGAAGCTTTGGAAGCTGTGTGATTCTTGGGCACCTTCCCAAACCAACCTCTTCAAGTGACGTCAAACGAAGATCACTTGGAAAACCACACAAATTAACGCACCCCGAAACAATAATCTTGGTGAGCTTCCGACAAAGCTGAAGCGAAGAAGGGATTTCAACCAAGCTTGAACATTCCCCTAGATACAACTCCTCAAGATTTGGGACTCCCAAAAAATCCATAATCTTAATCAACTCCTTAGACCACCTAAGGTCACAAACTTTCAAATTAACCAAATGCTGCAATGAAGAAAAAAAAAAAAAAGAAAACACAAATTAAAACCACATAAAAAAACATTTAAAGTACTTCGAATTAAGACATCTTAATTTTTTAATGAATTTGTTTCTAAAATTAGTATAAAACATTATTATATGAGTAAATACCACATTATCTCCTCCCCAAAGCTGTGTAAGGCTGCTCCCAGGCATTCCAAGACAGACCATATTCTCTGGACAAAAATTCGATGGCAGAGACGCTGATGGATAGCGATCCCATTGGAGTAGCCGTAGAGTATTTGGAAGATATTCAAGCCCACGTTGTGGAAGCTGAAGCTTGGAGGTGGGATTGCCGTACCAGTCGGCATCCTTAAAATAGAATCGAAGCAGCCTTAGATTGTCCATTTCCTCGAAGACTTCAGGACATAATTGAATTATTCTGCTAACTTGGGACATATCTAGGGACAAAGCTTCAACTCTTTCAACTCTCTGATCATCATTATACGACAACAAATCAAAAAAAATGAGTACTAACATGTTAAATTAGAGGATAAAAAAAAAACCCAAAGTCAATCAATCTACAAAGATGGATGCAAATATTATTTTCCAGTCAGTCATTAACATCGTAAGTACCTTGGGTTTATTTAGCACTTGGAGTATATCATTATGACGCCACAACCGGCTTCGTTTCCGAGGATCCAAACGATCTTCATCCAAAACAATATCCTTGCACATTAGTTGTATCAAGTCATGCATTCCTACTGTTCTTCCCTCCTCGCCACACACAGACACGGTAATAAGACACTTATCCTTAAGACGTTCTATTGCATACTTAGCATCTGCAAGAATTGCTTCAATGTCATGTAAAGACCATCCTTTTAAAAAACATGCAATATCCAAAAGTATTTGCTGCTCTCGCCACTCCAGCCCATCATAACTTAGCTTTAGAACATTTTGGATGTCCTTGTGAGGAGGAGAGTCTTTCAATTTCCTTAATGCACTTTCCCAGGTTCCCTTATCCTTCTTGAACAGATCGCAACCCAAGATTTTAAGGGCCAAAGGATTGCCTTGGGCAAGTTCTATCACCTCCCGTGACAGTCTTGTGAAACTTGGATCCATATTGACGACGATACCATTCCCTCTAAATGCATGTGATTTGAAGAGTTGAAGAGAATCCTCATTGTTTAACCTCGTAACCTCGTATATTATTACATCGCACCGACACTTAAGAACTTGTCTGTCCCTGCTTGTTACGATGGCTCTGCTTCCGGGGCCAAATATTTCATTATGATCTGATCCAATGAGTTGTTCCAGTGGAAGGAAGCTGTCCACATCATCCGCAACAATCAGAACTTTCTTCCTCTTAAGCATCCGTGACATGCCATCAGATAAAACCTTGAGTGTTCCAACATTTGGATTTGGCAATTTTAGGAGTTGAGATAGAAGTTCCTTAAGTAGTGCTGTTGGGTTCTGGGACATTTCCTTGACATTTGGCAGAAAGCATGCTCCTTCAAATTGGGATGAAATTGCTTTAAACACGACTTCGGCAAGGGTTGTCTTGCCTGTGCCACCCATACCCCAAATCCCCACAATGCGCATCCTACTACTACTATTTGATCCTCCACCACTATCAAGTAATGATAGAACCTCTTCAACACGCGATTCCATTCCAACAAGGCCACTGCTCGAGTAGTCATCATATAATAATGAAGGCATAGATGAATGCTTCAATTTGCTCTCAATGTCTTTCACTATCTTTTTGATTAGCTAGGATTCAGACCTAGCATATATATAATTAATGAACCCATTTAGATTCAGGGAAAAAACAAGAGGGAGAAATTAAAAGTGCAATAATGTAAAAACAAATAAAGGAAATATTTATTGATAAAAAAGCCATAAAATAAAGAAAATGATAATCTTACTTGGAAGAAGCCAGATATAGGGGAAAAAAATCAAAAGAAAGCATAATATGCACAGGAAGAATGGAGATAATTTATTGAAAGAAAATTGCAAAAAAGAAAAGAATAATAAAAAAAAAGAGGCATGTAATCAACTATTTGGATGGTACCTGAAGTTATGTGAATCCCAGCCTTTTAGATTGGAAATGTGGGACAGAGCATCTTTCCATTTCTTTACTCTTTCCAAATGGAATTTTGCTTGGAGCAATCCCATGAATGCTTTCCCGAAATCACCCTGCAGCTCTTGAACATGGGTTGGATCCACTCCATAGAAGATTGGCAAGACTGCGTGTTGGTTATTAGTTTGCATGCACTGATCATGGATCTGGATGAGCTCATCCAAGCACCAGGGAGAATCTGCGTAGTTCTTGGAGAAGATAACCACAGAGATGCTGGATTCTCGGATTCTTTGTAACAGAACGGGTGATATATCTTCTCCTCCGCGAAGACCCTCTTCGTCCAGGAACACTTCGATCCCGAGCTTGTCGCACAGAGCTTCTTTGAGATGAGTCGTGAAACCAAAGCGGGTATCACAACCCCTAAAGCTGAGGAACACATCGTACTTCTTCTTCACGGCCATGTCAACATCATTGCTTGTTTTTCTTCTTTTGGCAGGTGGATGATCCTTGGATGAAGAAGCAGCCATATATAACTGAAAAGATCGACTTAGACAGGAGTTGGATCTCATCAATTAAGAGCATTCACACAACTTAACTAGGAGATCGCGTAATCTTCGTGAATATATATTGTACGAAGCGTGATCACCAGACAATAGCAGCAGCCATAACTATGTACTAAATGCTAAATGCTTCTATCAATATATATACATAAGATGATCAACAGAATGCTTCTATCAATATATATATATATACCAACAGAATGCCAATTGCCTGATATATAGGAGAAGTAGTGGAAAGGAGTTGGACTTGAATCAGTCGATCGAGATATATGAACCTTCTTAGCAATTGGGCCGCTTACCAAAGTCTTCTTCAAGCAGTGTAATTAATTCTTTACATTAAAGGGCTGATGATGGTTGCTTGCGTGCTACTGCGGGTGACCTAAATATGTTTTATAATTAGGGCTGGCATATATAGTCGTGAGCTGAGGCAAGTATATATGATATGTACTCCTTTAATTCGTTGAAACAATCTTTTATAAAAAAAATAAATTGAAATAATTTATTGAAAACAAATATTACTTAATTTATAACCTCTCTACACTCTTCCATATAAGCAAAGGAAGGAAGGACATGCATGAACCTCCCTAGCAATTGGGGCGTTTACCAAAGTCTTCTCCGAGCATTGTAATTAATTGTTTAAAACAAACAGCTGCATATATATATATATATATATATATATATATATATGTATATATATATACATATATATATATATATATATATGCATTTGAGTTTCGGGGAAGGCCACAATGTAAGGAGACAAACACAAAACACAAACAGGAAATGCAAAAGACATACATATATATACATACATTAAAAGAAATTTCTTAGCAATTTCGTCATTTGTCCAGTTCTTCAATTGTCGTAATTACTGACGTACCTGAGAATGCTATAGAAATGAGCCAAGTACACTGAGGCTCTCTCTATATATATGGAAAAAAAAACTATTATTTGTGTGATGAAACCTTCTTAGCGCAATTAGGCCGTTTGCTAAAGTCTTCTTCACGTACGCGGTGAAATTAATAATTCTTTAGAGTAAACAAGGGTTGCTTTGCCTGGTAGGTCGATGAATATTTATGTCGTCACACAAAACAATCAAAAACTGGAGTTAGGCTTCCTGGTAATTAATTGGGTCATCAGCTAATAATATATTCAAGTAATTCAAAGCATCTGAGTTTCGGGGAAGGCCACTTACATTGTACTTAAGAGACAGGGATATTGCTAATTACCACAAAGTCATTGCGGTATTACACAAAACTATAAGCAATTGTGGGGCTTAATAATTGTCTCACCAAATTCACGACAAAAATCTTGACTCTCCATAGCACTCTCGGATGTGTTAAGTCTCTCCATGCATATATAAAAAAGTAATGTCAAATTAGATCGTTGAACTTGAAATAGGATGTATTTTAGTGACTGTGAAGGCATATATATTGAACTTTGATCTTAATGCTATATAATGTGCTTCTATCATTCTATGCTTTGGAAAGAAGAAGAAGAAGAAAAAAAAAAAGAAAACTTCTTTTAGCAATTGGGTCGTTTACCAAAGTCTTCTGAAGTGTAAACACTAAATGGGCTGGTGTTGGTTGGTTGCTTGCGAGGGGGAATTATTAATTTGTCACGCAAATTAACAATTATATATCTTGTGTACGTACGTGTGCTGTAATCCCAAATTGCACTCTTCACTGAGTTTCTTTCTAATTAATGGAATTAAGCCAAAATTGATTTCCTTAATTGATCCAAAACCTATGAAATGAAACAGAGGACGTGGTTTATCATACAGTAGGTGTCAATCTGCAACAAGCTTTACACATTGCAATACATAATGGTACTTTTAGAGAACTTAATAGTCTCCCTCGGTTCCAATGTATCATCAGTTCAGCGCTTGGTTTGCTTCGCATCTTCAACGTGGAACATAAGCTAATGAAGAGGTCACGCTGATGGGACTTAAAGTTAATTTGATGGGTCAGAGAATGCTATTGCTATATACTATAATTAATTATAAGAGAAAATTTAAGTGTAAGAAATAAGTGTGCGGTGTGGGGTATAACTTGCGTGGTGGAACATTAATTACGTTCTGGCTGATTTTTATAATGCATACCGCCATGCCTATAGCATACTAGTGCACTGTTAAACTCAAAACTAATGTTGAATTCGTTACATTTGATCAAGAAAGTTAAGTGGTTGCAGCAAGTCATTCATTATATATAAACTAGTACTCTACCGTGTGTGTTCACACGGGATAAATTTTTATTTATTGGTAGGTTATTTATATGAGAAATAAATACAGAAAAATTTAACAAAAAATTAGCAATTGAAGAAGAGAGGTAGAGGAGTAAGAATAGAGGAAGAAGACATGAAATATTAAGCATCTGAACAAAAAAAGGGGAGGAGAGAATTAATAAACACAACAGCAGATGCATTGTTTGTACCGTTTTATTCCGTTTACCCTTATTTAATTAACCAAAACAACTTGTATTCTAACCTTGGTATATGTAAAAATTAGGGTAAATTAGTAATTATAATACTAAAATTTAATGAGATTAGACCTATTTAATGTTTTTTCTTAATAGTTATGCAGAAACCTTTAAAATCTTATATTGAGGGACAGAGTTGAGTAGTATTGTAACAGCCCGGGTAAAAATTATATTTTTACCGGACTGTAAAACGCATTGTACAGTAATTTATCATGTAAAATAGTCTTGGAAATTGTTTAAGGTAAATTATAGGTCGGAATCCGAAACCGAGCTTTGTTCCACACTCGGGATTTTCTTACGGATTTTATGGGTCGGTTTGAGTTTTTTACCGAGTCCGGACGGTACACGGACAGCACACGATACAGCTACACAACATTACACCGTATGCCATGCATGCCATGCATGACATGCACAACATCTTCCTGTTTCCACGTGACTCGTCTTTTGCCGTCGTGTAGCTCCCTGCAACCCGTGAAGATTTCTCGTGAAACCATCCCTGTGAGCTCGTGAACCACCTGAGTTTGTCTTTGCCTGCACTTCACCACCTATAAAAAAACCCATCACTTCACCACCATCAACTCACTTCTCCTCCTCCTTCCCGCCTTCAAAAGAAACGAACGAACCCACCTTCACTAACTCACCAACACCTCCACACTACCACCACCGCCAGCTCACCACTACACCGCACCCACCACCGCCGCCTTCCCTTCTCTTCTCCACGCAACCGGAAGCCATCACCGCCGCCCTGCAACTTCGCGCTTGCAAACCGCAAGCATTCCACGTCGCCTGCACGCCACCGACGTCCGCCACCACCGACCCCTGCATCTCTCCTCCTTCTCCTCTTCCTCCACCGTTGCTGCAGCAGAGTCACGCCGCCCCGTTGCCAAGCCGTCGCGACGACCCGACGAAGCCGCGACGACGCCCTGCCGCGCCGCTCCCCCTCGCTCTTCCTCCTACGCGACTGTCGGTCGTGCCTCCTCGCC
>JAKUCV010006960.1:0-46527 GCA_028386065.3 Turnera subulata | reverse complement strand
CCTTGGGCCTGGACTGTGGGCTTGAGGAGTTGGGTATTTGGGCTAACTGTTTGGGCTGATTAGTTAGGTTTTGGGTAGTGGGCTTAGGTGAGTGTGGGCTTAGAGGTTAAGTTGGGTTTGGGTTTGGGCCTGGACTTGGCCCAGCCCGAAAATAAAAAAAAAAGAAAGAGAAAAAGATAATAAATATAATTCTGCAATAAATAGAAAAATTCTGAAAAAAGAAATTAATTGGAGAAAAATAATGGAAAGGGGTGTAATTAGGGTAAATAATATTATGGAAATAAAATAGATATATTTTGGGAATAAGGATAACTTGTATTCTAGGAAAATATAAATAGTGGAATAATTGAGGGGATAATCATGGAAATAATAATAATAATAGTAATAGTAATTAATAATCTTGGAAATACATATCTGTGGAAATAAATTGGAAAGGGTATTATCAATTAGGTATGGTACCGGAATAATATCCGGAAGTAAGTATAGGTATAAGAATAGTATTATTTTGACACTTACGAATAAACGGTGAATTGTGACGAAAATAGAAAATAACCCGGGGGAGTAACCGAGACAAGTCCGTATTTAATTTTCGTAAATACAATAGTAGCATGACATTGTATACCACTTATATGTGCATATTATTTGCTTGATATAGGAGTTGATAACGAGCTGATACCTGAGGAGCCGGACTTGGAGTCAGTTGGACAGTTCCAAACTTGATATCAGCTAAGGTGAGGATGGATAACCTTGGATATGTGCTTGTAATGCTGTGTATGAATTTGTTGTTTGTTTGAACTGTTGAACCGGTTATTAGCTGTTAAATGGTTGCTATGGGAACTGTTGATGTTTACTGTTTGCTATTTATTGCTGTGGACTTTGCCATGGTGTTGCTGAAATGTGCTGATGGTTCGTGTTATTGTGAGAAATCATTGAATTGTTAATTGTGAGTATTTAGAAATAAGAAATTGTTGGCTGGTTGAGTTTGAGAAATAATTTGTGACAATTAAAAGTTGAGTTATGATGATTGAGTAACGGGATTGGAACTTAATTTGAGATGATGATATAAATGTCACTTGGAAAGTAGAGGTACAACCCGATGGTTTGAAAATTAATTTTGAGATGCTATGGTCGGTTACTTGTTTTGGTTGACATGATTATGCCTGTGGTTGGGGTATACCAAATACCCAGTGGTTCGGATATACCGAATATCCGGTTGCCGTGTTGATGCCTGAGGTTGGGGTATACCGAATACCCGGTGGTTTGGATATACCAAATATCCACTTTTGGGGTTGTAGATTCCAGTATGGTAAAAGTAGTGTAATTCTCTTAGACCTAGCATCCAGAATTAATTAATAACCAGGTACGACCCTAGCTTGTCCAGTGACGGGCCCGGAAGATAAAATTGGTATTAAGATAATAATTAAGCATTCTTTTGGTCTTGGTTAGTTGCTTATAGTAGTTTTTCTTGTGTTGTGATTGGTTGTGTTTACTGTTGAGATTGTTGTGCTTATTTCGAAAGTATTACAGTTGAGTATATCTCTGTTTATCCTTCGTCGGTGAGCGCTTCGGACTCACCCCTCGCCTGCGGGGTTTCATCCCGTAGGTTTGGTTGATCGTAGTTCAGGTACGATGTTCGTTGGCTGCTGCTTACTTCTCCATCTGACTCCGGATCCATACACCGCTGCATCTGCATTCTAGTCTTCCGCTGCTTATCTTTCTAGTGTGTTTTTGTTGTTGTTGCTGTATTAAATCTGTTGTGGAATAAATCAGAGTGTATTGGCTTGAATAATGGTCCCCGAGATCGGGTGACGGATATAGTATTTGTGGATTGCGTGTACTGTATCTTATTATGTATGTACTGCCTGCTACTGTAGTAAGAACAGTTCTGGCACGTGTTTACCCTATACGGTAAATACGGGTCGGGGCGCTTCATTTATAATTTTCAGAAAATATATATACAATATTTATCTTTTTCCTAATTATATATAATAACATTTTTCAAAACAAAACATAATTATCAAGGTATATATATATATACATACATTTTCCCTAAAACCATAAATCATACTGTCTATATTTTTCTCAATGGAATATATTTTTTTTTGAAAATTAAATACCAGTAATTATATAAACAGATTTTTATATGTATATATATTTTTTTTAAAAAAAATAAAACAAACCCAACCCGGCAACCCAGGCCCAGGGAGGCGCGACCCGCCCGCGACCCGCCCAGAGGAATCGGATCCTCACCTTAAGAACGGCGGCGACGGCGCGACGCAGCGCGAGGAAGGTGTCGCGAGGCGCGGCGTGAGGCGGCGACGCTGGAACGGCAGCAGGGAGGGCGCGGCGGCGACGGCAGAAGGCGGCAGGCGCGGGAAAGCTAGATTCGCGGGTTCTCCGCAGGGTCAACGGCTCGTGCAGGAGCGTCCGGCGGCGGAAGAACTCGGGGAAGGCGGCGACAGGTCGGCGACGGTGAGGCGAAGGCGAGGCTGGTGGCGATGCGTCGTGACTCGGCGGGGAACGGCTTTGCGTGAACAGTGTTCAAGGGGTAACGGGGTGACGCACTGTTCACCCATTTTTCCGATTTTCTTTCTTTTTTTCTTTTCCTTCTTTTTTTCCTATTTTCTTTCTTTTTCTTTTCTATTTTTCTGATTTTTGCTTCTCTTTTTTTTTTAAATTTTCAGTTCTTTTCTTTTTTTTTTCTTCCTTTCCTCTCTATTTTTTTCCTGTTTTTCTGTTTTTCTTTTTTTTTTATTTCTTTTCTTTTCCTTTTTTTCTCTTTTTTTTCTTCTTCTTCTTCTTCTTCTTTTTTTCTCTCTTTTTCGTTTTCTCTTTTTTTTTTCTCTTTTTTTTCCCTCTTCTCTTGTTTTTCTTCTCCTCTTCCCCTCTTCTCCTGCTTCCTTCTTTTTATAGAACGTAAACCACTGTTAATCATGTGAATCCTGTCTGCATTATTAAGCGAGTCCGGTCCGGACTAGAAAATAACTGATACCCCCTTAGTTATTTTCCGGTGTGATTTTCCGAGAAATTTCGAAACCCGAAAAATACCAACTTAGGCCCGAAAAATCCACGGAAAAATCACGAGCGCGGGAAAACTCTCGGTTTCAAAAAACAACGCTCGATTTACCTTGAATTAATTACACAAGATTAATTCAACAGTAAATCACGGTAAAAAGACTTTTACAGTCCCGGTAAAAATCAAAAATTTTACCCGGGCTGTTACAGTGCTTATCTTGCTTACCCTGAAGGTGCAAGCCAATATATATTGAATAATTTTATTTTATGTTTCAGTTTTATTATTATGTGCTATTTTATTTTATTTTATTTACTTTACAACATTTTATCATCGTTTCTAGAATAATGGCTCAGACATTTGTCCTGAAGACAATGCAAGTTGACATCCAAGGGGGAGAATTGTATGTGTGGATGACAACTATTTCACATAAAATGTGATAGTACAATCTCAAAATGAGAAAAAGGTTAATACGCTCCAGAAGAGTATAAATTTGATTATGTTCCCGAAGAATGCAATCTTTACTATGATCTAGAAGATCATATATTTATGCTCTGGAAGAGCTAATACTCTTGAAGAGTACAGAAACCCCCATTTACAGTAATAAAAAGAAGTTATTATGGATCCCGTCAAATTGACTGTACTCTATTTCCTGAAGCGAATAAGACAGTATAATTAATTGTGCATGTGACTGTGAATGAGGTTATAATGGCAAAGCTAAAAGAAAACATGCATATTATTGCAAAATGGATCCATCACTTGAGAACATCACATAGAGGAATTGTTCTCATACAAAAGTTGAAATAATTATTTATCTATTGGGTACAACATTGACTCTAAAACTCTGAGCCTCGTTGTTAATGTTGACCCTAACACTGTCGTTCCAAGAGAACCACATACCACCCATATTGTTTTCTCCAGGTATCTCAAACCGATTCGTCGCAGGAAAACGGAGTGGGATTACACCATGATTCTCTCCTGCTTGCCACAAAGTCTCAGTAATCAGTACCATGTTGGGCTTGTACTGATTCTTCAGATCTCTTAAGGTACGCACAAAGTCTTGAGACCTTCTTGCTACCCCCCTGCAATTCCATAGTAGCAGTCGTACCTTAGGCCATGTAGGTGGTAACCCAGTCACCCTTGGGATGCTCCGAGCCATCATGGAAACTTGAAAATAACTGCTTTGATTTAAAATTTGACAAGTAGACTCTAGCTGGAATTCTTGCAATCTATCAGATATAAAAAACATAATAGAGTTAGCCCAGCCATAAAAGGAAGCCCTTAGATTGCTTTGGTCCTCTAGGAAGAAAGTTTCTTCCATAGGAGTCACAAAAAACCTAGACGAGTAAAGCTCATCTACAAACACTAAACGAGGAATTCTCGCCAGCTCATTCGGTAATTCTTCTTGCTGCTCATTCACCATGCTATAAGCTAACCTATTCCTCATTCCTAGAGAGGCACCCTCGACAAAGAAAACAGTTGCTGGAGAAGGCATTTTCTTGTCTTGTTAATTTTTCTGAGTTTTCTGTATCTTCCTGTCTCAACCGCCTCCCTTCTTATAGCCTGAATTTAGATAGCTAGGTGCCAATTTTTTCAAATGTGGACCCTTTTTTCTGTCTCCGAAAAGATCCAGAAGATTTTTCGGTAATTAAAACTTTGCATTATTTGTCAGTAAACTCCAAAGCTTTTCAATCTTCGAGGATTTGTTTTTGGAAAAGTTTTCCATTACTTTAATTATTGTCCAATAATTCTGATCTTTTTCGACATGAGTGGCAAATATAAGCCTAAAATTGACACATGTATAGCAGCTTGATGCTGACACATATATAGCAGCCAGAAGCTAGTAATTTTAAGTTATTAAATATACAATATTCGAGTAATTGAAACTTACCATATCCAGCCAGAAGCTGGAATGCACTAGCCTGAAGCTAGCATTTTTAAGTGTTTAAATACATAGTCTGTACAGCCCGAAGCTGAGATCAACTAGAAGTTGATTATTGGATATCTTGTTTGGCATGACCGGTTGGGCCATCCCGGATCAATAATGCTGCACGAAATTTATTTGGTTATTCATTGAAAAACCGAAATTTTTTGCAATCAATGAATTTCCATGTTTTAGTTTGCTGTGAAAATTAATTGTTTGGCCTTCCTAAGATGAGGTTGGCCTAGAATCACCAGTAAGTTTGGGAATACTTCAGAGACATGTACGCGGACTGATAAATCCGCCGTGTTGACCATCTAGGTAATTTTTACGATGCATCGACTAGATGGTCTATTGTGTGCTTATTAGACGCAAGTCGGCATTGTGTGCACTTATTTTAAAGATTAAGCCATTTGTAGGTACACATCCCTAATTATGTTATAAGACTATATGTCTAGATAATACTGGTATATTTCTTCAATGGATAATGTATATCATTGGAAATAAACCCAAACCGATCTGGGTGAATATTTCCAATTGATTGCAAGACCATTGTTAATGAAATATCATTGTTTTGAGAAAATGATATTTTACATGCAGCAATATTTGTGTGCATCAAGCCAACAAGTTATCATAAGATCTCCTCATTAATTGGTTCATGGTCACGAACCTAGTATCTCCCATCTTCGGACCATTGGTTATACAGTATATAATGCTCCACCACAGCATAGTAAAATTGGTCCTTGAAGAAGACTGGAAATATATGTTGAGTATGTTGGGTATGTTGGTTATTAATTAGATGCAAAGTTTACCCAACATAAGGGGGAGGAAATAAGCAGCTGGATCAAGATATTATTATCAATGTATAATTGTTGATCCTCAAATAAATTAGTGTGAACCTGAAGTTCAAAAGATGATTCATTTGCAGGAAAATTTGATATGCAATTGCCAGACACAATAAAGTGACCAAATATTATATACCAGCTGCAAATGCTCTTGTTCAAATTAATGTTCCAGAAGAACAAGTATAATATGCAAATGAATCTAAAGTACGCAAGAAGCGTAGAATATACTCGGTTCCAAAAAGAAAACAAAATTCTCGATAGAGAGAAAGGAGCAAAGAGATAAGATGACCCCAGTAAGAAAATAAGGCCTCCAGTAGAGGTTCATATTAAAAGTCCTCAAGAAGAGGAAAATCCTCCAGAAGAGGTTTTCTGACACAATTGATCAAGTTCCAGAAGTGACTCAGGTACCTGAAATAAATGAATATGATGAGATCTTAATTACAATGTCAGGAATAAGATGGAACCGACGTGAAATAATCGTCAACGGAATATTTATTTTTATGTAGCGCTAAATATTATGAAAGAAAATGAGGATCATGAACCTACATCTATTGGTGAATGTAGGCGCAGAGTGATTGGCCAAAAATAAAGAAATATAACTAAGGCTGTGTTAGACTCGCTTGTAAAGCGAGGAATTTTCGGACCTGTAGTCCGTACACCAGATGGTGTAAAATTGTCAGGTCATAAAATGGGTATTTGTGCGAAAAGGAAATTATAATAGAGAAATACAAAGCACGACTTATCGCACAAGGTTTTACCCAAACGATTTAGTATTAATTATGAGGAGGTATACTCCCCTGTGGTGGATGCAATTATTTTTGATAAGTCTAGCATTATATGAAAAGAATTGGAAATGCATCAGATGGATGCAATTACAGCCTATATTTTTACGGATTCATAAGTCATGGCATACGCATGAGAATCCCTGAAGGATTCAAGTTGCTCGAAGCAACTAATTCTCGGGAATATACAAAATTAAGATAATTTGTTCTTTACATGGTTCGAACCAATTTGGATATGTATTGTATAAATGAGTATACGCATGAATTTATTATTGCTTATGTTGTTTGTTCATATCTATATGTGAATTTCCATTGTTTTTGTGATTCAAATATTATTGGAACTCCTGAAGAAGTTTTCAAATGCCGTGCTATTAGATTGGTCCTAAAGTACTCTATCTAAGTGAAAAATCTATATTGCCAGAAACATGAAGTCTGAAGCTTATGACTTGAGCCTATTGGCAAAATATAACGTTACTCTTATCTTCGGGGTATAACAGATGTGTTATTTTGTTAAACCTATAAACCCGAAGAGAAAATGGTTGGTTTTGCAGATGAAGGGCCTTAATTTTGATCCATATAGAGCACAGTCGAACATCTGCTACAACTTTACACGTGAAATTGCTATATCATCGGGACCACAGCAAGATGGCAAGGAAGGTGCTCCAACAACAAATTATGAAGATAATGCTGCCAACACTGTCCAATTAAAGTAGTGCTGTATCAAAAGTGAACGGACATGGCTTCTGTCACCAAATGTCACCGAAAGTTGACAAGAACGATTGACATGCAACGACATCAAAAATCTAGAGAGGCCAAAATGAGGGGAGTAGAATACGCACTGCACTCTTTTTTCCTTCACCAAGTTTTTATCCCACTGAGTTTTTTTTAGTAAGGTTTTTAATGAGGCAGTACTCCCTAAACGTATTCTACTCAATACACAATGACATCCAAGGGGGAGTGTTATGAAACACGTGTTTAGGTGGATGTCATCTACCCCTTCCTTCATTACTCTACATATTGTAACAACACAGATTGAATATAGTATGAGCTCTTCTCCAACTCTTCTTCTGCATTTCTTTTTCCTTCCTCCTTCTCATTATACTGCTTTTCCATTCCATCACAGTGAAACCAACACAATAAACACCTAATTTATAACAATCATGACTTTGCCGCTTTATTTTTTAACGATTTGCGATTATTGTGGTCAAGTTATGCCTTCAGTTTTTTTCAAAAACAAAATTAATCAATTTTTTTTATCAAAATCCAAATATTTTAGATCACAAGTATGTACTGGAGTTTGAGTTTCAATCTTAATACTTGGATTTCAAAAATTAGGTTCATGGCTAGCAGAATTAAGTTCCATCTCTATAGGATTATATTGTACAACGAAAAAAAAAAAAAAAGAAGAAGCTCTATAGCCATAGGGTTATATAAATCTTACTTTTGTTCTTAAGACTCTGCGAAAATTGAAAAATTAGGTTCCTACCAGATAGTGTCATTTAAATTCGATCTTCTTTTTTTAAAAAAAGTAATGACAAGTTGTTGTAGGTTTTCCGTTTGACAGATTTCATATTTTCACTTATTTTTAATTAAACTTTATAGCAATTTTAGAAATGTCATTTTAATTTTTTTGTCACTTCGTCAGTTTGGACCAGGCGCGCACTAATAAAGGAAACAAATAGGTTTCTGGTGGGGAAACAAATAGTTACGTATACGAGAAAAAAAGTACTGACATGACATGACAAAGACAGAGACTAGTCCTGACGTCAGTCGTTAGGTCATTAGATTGCTACAAAATCACGAAAAAGGATAATACTCTTTACAAAATCCCCCCAAAAAAAAAAGAACTGTTGTCCCCTCCTATGTCACACCTTGCAGCTGAAACCTTGTCACTTGACTTATTGTTATTTCTCCATTGCAAATTAGTCTGCTGGAGGCTGCAGTTCTCCCTGGCTTCAATTGCAATCCTCCTTATTGGAAGGATGGTAGTAGCAAGTAATCCCAGGCAAGAAAAATATATTGATGATGATGGTACTATACTCTTATCCGGGGCGGATCTAGAAAATTATTTTGGGGGGCCGAATTTATATACCTAAGTTCTTGGGAGGGCCAAATATATATATTCAGTGGGTGTAATTAGTTTTACATGGGAAAAAAATGCCAAAATGAGTAAGTTGGATTTCGAACCTACGTTGGCATACTTATTCTCCTTTCCCCTCTTATAGGCTTCATTACAAATTATCCCCCTGTACTTTAGGTCAAACATAAGTCACCTCCTGACAAAAACAAACCGGTATTTAACCCCCTCAATTTTACTTTACCGCAATTTAACTCATTTCTGTTAGTTGACTTAAGTTCCGTCAATTGATTATAACGGGAAGTATAGATAGGTGACAGGTGGCAAAATCCTAGCCATATGATGCTGATGGCAAAGATATATATATATTTTTTTAAAAAAAGGCAAAAAAGCATTTTACTCAATAAAAAATATTTTTTATGAAAAAAAATTTTGAACAAAAGTTTTTTTCTTACAAAAAAGGCAAAAAAGAATTCTACTCAATAATTTTTTAAAAAGAAAAAGTCAAAAAAATTCTATTCAACAAAAATTATTTTCTTTGATAAAGAAGGCAAAAAAATTCTACTAAACAATTTTTTTAACGAAAAAAAGGGAAAAAGTTTTACTCAACAACTCTTTTTTTCTACAGAAAAGACAAAAATAATTCTACTCAATATTTTTTTTTACAAAAAAGGCAAAAATAATTTTACTCAACAAACAATTATTTTTTTGCAAAAAAGCAAAAATTAATTGTACTCAACAAAAATTATTTTTCTTATCAAAAAGGCAAAATAAATTCTACTAAATAAAAAATTATTTTTCTTTTACAAAAGAAAGGGAAAAAAATTTACTCAACAATTTTTTCTTTTAAAAAAAGCAAAAAAGAATTTAATTCAACTTTTTTTTGCAGGAAAAGTTAAATAATTTTGCTCAGAAAAATTATTTTTTTTCGTAAAAAAGGAAAAAAGGATCTCTACTCAATAGAAAATTATTTTTTTAAAAAAGAAAGAAAGAAAAAGAATTCTACTCAACAAAAAATTATTTTTCTTTGACGAAAAAATAACGAAAAATTTACAGAAAAAATTGTTTTTTATAGAGAGGCAGAAACAAAAAAAAGCTCTACTCAACGAAATTTTTTTTACAAAAAAGTGCAAAAAATTATTTTTTAAAAAAAATCAATAAAAATTATTTACAAGTAAAAGGAAAAAAAGATTAACAAGTAAAAGGAAATAATTTTTACAAGTAAAAGGAAAAATTTTACACAACATTTTTTTTTACAAAAAAACAGAAAAGAATACTACTCAACAATTTTTTTATAATGGGATAAAAAAAACAATTTTTTTATAATAGAAAAAGGCAAAATAGAAAAGAATACTACCGAACTGTTTCTAATATACCCCCATCCTCTTTTACTCTAATTTCCCTCAAACCCAACAATAATTATAATTAAAAAAAATAAAAAGAAAAAGAAAAAGAAAAACATCAAAGCATCCGTCCCTGCCCGTCCTTCTCCACCTGCCGCCTCTCTCCTTTTACACAAAAAAACGAAGAAAAAATATTTCTCTCCTCCCACAGCTTCCGCCTCCCCCTCTCCAAGTGCTCTCTATCGTCGTCCAGCACCTCCACGCCGCCAAGACCCAACGCTGCTAAATCCCCATGCCAGCGAGTATTATGTTCCCTCATCCTCAAATTTATTGAGCCGCCGCCATCGTCACTGCCACTAGCAACCCACCAAGCCGCCTACAACTCGCGCTATCTCTTCTCCATCGCACACCGCCCTTCTAATCGTCGCCGTTGCTGTTGTGTGGATAAGTCACATGTCTTGTCTCCCTTCCTCTTTTCTGCTATCCAGGTTTCTTCTTTATTTCTTGATTAAATACCGAACATTAATTATAATCGATTTTGATTTGTGGTCGGGTTTTGTGTTGGTGGTGGAGTAGATCGGCAGTTGATGTTGGATTGAGTGGGTGCCGTCCTTGTTTGGTCTGCAATGGTGAATGGTGGTTTCGTTGGTGGATTTCTTAGGTTTGGACTGTGGTGTTTTTAGGAGGAAGGGTTGTGGTGGTGGTAGTCTCTGGCCTCTGCGTTTTTTTTTTCAGACGGTGATTTTTTTCTTTTTTTTTCTAAAATTATCATTTTGTATGTATTATTTGTTATTGTACTTTAAAATAAACATTATGTTTTTCAGGGAAATAATAAAAAGTAAATAGAACTTATTGAACGGACAAGATATTGCCACGTTTCTTTCATCCACGAGTTATGTTAATTCTGATAACGGAAACGGAATCGGTCCAACCAAAAGAGGTGAACCAAAGAATAATAAACTTAAGGGGGTTAAATACCGGTTTTTTTTGTCAGGGGGTGATCTTAGTTTGACCAAAAGTATAGGGGGTAATTTGTAATGAAGCCCCTCTTATAAGTACAGTATTTTCTTCCCTTCTCTCTTATGAAAAATAAATTCATATATTTAAAATTGGATATCAGGGTATAATTATAAAAGTTTAGGATTTCATTGGTGTCCAAGGTATAGTGTCACCAACATGGAAATCTCAAAGGGGAAAGGGAAAAAAAAAAAAAAACAAGGCACCTCGCAGAGGGGGAAAACAAGAAAAAAAAAAGAAAAAATGTTTGAAATAAGACAAGATAAGACCGTTAGATTACCTTTAAATTACTTTATACACCGGAAGAGACTTGAGGCATTCATACTGGAGGTGAGCCTGAGGAGTCCCCTGTAAAATTTGCACGTTTAAAGCGTACTAATTAAAAAACTCGGTTTGGGTCAGATCATTAGCATGCCCTTGCTAGGCATGACAAAGATAAAAAAAATTAGCATAAGGTGGATGATTTGATCGATTCAAAATAAGGTGAATTGCTAAGGTGGTAGGTCGTCAGTCCAACATTTTTTTTGCTACTGACATAAGTGGACATTAACATTCGGCCCAGCTTTCAGCTCTTTACTCTCTGCTCGTCCATTAAATTAATCATCCATATTATACAATGTGGTAGAAGTAATGCAATATTTGCTCCTAGACAGAAGAAAGAGATGTATAATTTTCTCCGTTTAGAAAGTCTTGTGATGTAAATCATTCTATATTGCAGTAAACAGTTTTCAATTTTACAGGAAAACCATTACATAACAAATGCCGATAGATTTTTTCCAGCTACTTACACTTAATATTTTAGTATCACAAGTCAAACACTGGAAAATAAATTACTCTCCTGAAGAATATTTCCCCCCAGGAAGCTCTCACTTTGCGTATCAGCAGCAAGACTCGGGAAAAAAAAATAGTTTTAAGAGTCACAAAAGCTCGTGACTGATCCACCTCTTAAACATTGCAAAACATTCTGCAGGCCTGTATTCTGGAGCCGTGTGTCCTGCCCCCTACATATATATTGAACAACCCAATAACGATAAAAGAAATCATAAAATGCACGTAGAGAATCTATATTAACATGAGCAGAATTTGATGAATCTTTGGTGAAACAGAATATATGGGAGGAAGAACTTGCTTTGACAGTTGCAAAGGTCATGTGATTAGAGTATGTCCTTGTGTACCTGCTCAAGTATAGTGATCATCACAAATTTAGCTTTCTTTGATCAGATAATTATTTGTATGTGTATCGGTACAAAGAAGATACTGATGATACCACAGGAATAGGATTTTACCCAGCAACTTGGCCTTCAAGGTTCCAGGCTCGCCAATCATCAATAATGGAGTAATTTAGAGACCTGATCCATGCTTGAGTTGCCAAGAAAGGCACAATCATGTCATGATCCCCACTGTTCCAATGTAGGCATATATGATCCGCAATTGTTAACTTAAGTGAAGAAAAACAGGAAAAGGGCCATAAAAAAGTAAGACTACCAAATGCAATTATGTATAACTATGGAACCTGTATATTAAGCTGCGGTAATCTTTAGTCCCAAGATAAGCATGATACTGAATGCTGGTGGCAATATCATGTGAATAAGGCAATCCGTAATTACATCTCTGCCAATTCTCTTTAGTTCTCTGCACCAAAATACATTTTGCACATCATTAATTCTCTCCTTGATTGATTTGATGATGGTTAATTTGTAACTCTGTCCTTGAGTGGATATCATAGTACCTTCCTCACATTAAGTGCCTCTTGTACTTTATGATCGTTGGCCCAATATTTGGAAAGCAGGTAACCATAAGACTGTGGATAGAACAACAGGTACAAAGAAGCATGGAAATACTTTCAGGGTAAATAAAGAAATCACTCATGAAAATAAATAGGGAAGAGTTGTATCAGCCAAAAAAAACTAACAGTCTGGTGTAGATTTAGTATGCCATCAAAATTCTACACTTTCATTGTCATTGCTTTAGTGTAGAAGGAGATAATTACTCGGCAGCCAATTGTGGGAAGCGATGGCTCGATCTCTAATTCTGGAGAGCTTCCATCAAGAGTTCTGCGCTCACCAAATATCTCCCTTGGCCTTGGGGAGAGAAAGACGCAATTTGGTTCCAATACATGTGCAAAATCAATATTTGAAGTAAGCTGTGAATTATGCAAAGTGTTGGATCAGCTTGGATTTTTACACATTCCTGTTGGTGAAAACAATAACAATTCTTGTAATTATAAAAAAACTAACACAAGGCTTTTTTTTGGGTCAGCGCACCTCCTGAAAAGATTGTTTATGTTCCAAACACTCTACATTGGCGGGGTCTATAATTGTAAATTCTCTGCCGCAACTTTTCTTCAGTGACTGGAACAAGTTGCGAATCATATATATATAGATATACTGTTAGCTCAGGATATATAGAGCAGAAGATTCTGAAAGTTATGCAATGATGCGGTGAATCACCTCATAGAGTTCATCAGAAATGAGTCCCATTCCATGAGCAAATGGGAAATCCCAGTTATTTTCAGCTTTCCTGTCTGTCACAGGATTCCCAAGTAGGTAACCCTGGACAGTATAACAGCAAGAAATATTTTGCTTTATTAGACTTTTTCAGACGTAAGAGCATTTGTTAGGCAATGCTCATTGAAGCATTATGATTATATTATATATCTTTCTACCAGGAAAGAAATTCAAAGGAAATATTACACAACCTTAAGATTTATCAGCGGTTCCATATCCTTGTCATTCCCTGCAATTTCTAAGAACATTCTTTTTTAAAAATATGAATTCATAGAAAAAGAAAATGTACAGTAAAAGAAATAATTCACCTGAGCAGATTGTGTGTCTTTTAATTTTCAGATAGCAAATCGTTTCTTAATTAATCTGCTCACATGCTATATGACCAGACCACAAGGATTAATTTCCACCTAAGCGTTGATGTTTTTTTTTTTTTTTTTCTCGTACCATCTGAGAGCTGTTGAACCACAGCTGGAAGAGTGATACCGGAGTAGGAGTCCCCACCAATGTAGACCGGATTTGAGAGGAATTCCGGGTGATCCATTAGCCACTATACCATGCAGCTCCACAAAGAAACTATGCAGTGAGAAATGATAAGAATAATAAAAACAGTAAACATTATTCTTAATTAGTTAATTTGTTACCTTTCTAAGGAACTGGTCCGTTTGGCTAACTTGTCTTGAATCACCTGTCACAGAAGCAAGTGTTGTTCTTGCATAAGAGAACCCAGTACCGGCAGGCATGTCTACAAATATAATGTTGGCCACCTGAAAAATTAATTACAGGCTATCGTAATCAAGCCAAGAAAGAAATCAAGTGTCTGATGAATGTAGCTCTCTGATCAGGTATAAGTAAGGTATTAAACTGCATCAGTTGTGTGTTCTTATCAGTGCTTACCTGTGTCCATGAGTGTGGATTCAGGACTAAGGTCGGTAAGCTTCCATTATACTCCACTACCTCAAAATTTATTGGACCTACATACATTCAGGTATTAATTAAGAGAATACACGAGCATCCGTTGGTCTTCACCAAATTATTGCGTTTTTTTCAATTACAGGGAAATGCTACTTATATAAATTAATTAAACAAAGAAATCTAGGGAAGGGTTGTGCTAGTGCATCTTCTGGTTACACTTTAGAGCGAACAGAAAAGTGAAGGAAAATTTTTTGAAATTATAAGATATATGGTGCATTCCTCACCAAATTGGTGCAGCGAAAAGAAACAAGCTAATTGTCATCTTTTGGACTAAATTCTCATGTTTCGTTGTGCTTCAACTAGATACTATTATAATTTCAAATGATGACCTTCATCTGAAGTTTCATTTCTTTATTAAATGCATCACGGGACTTGAAAATATTCATCATACAGTTCAGTGACAAAAATGTTCTTCATAGCATCAACTTGTCGACCAATATCATCTCCCATGGCTTCATGGTTCAGATTATAACGAGATATCACATAAATTAATAAAATGTTGAATCATTTGCCTTACACAGTGATTATCCAATATAATACTTGCAAAACATGTTTAAGCGGCACTGAACCCTTCCAAAGCTCCACTAATTAAATTTTGTTCATAACGAAATTGTCAGAAAGTAGAATTTGAAATTTGAGTAAATTGCTTCTCTTTAGTGTTTACCAATTTCATAAACCAGACCAGACAAGGCAGAGCAACCAGGGCCACCAACTAACCAAAGCAAGATAGGGTCCTCTTTAGCATTGCCTTGTGACTTCACAAAGTAGTAGAACAGCTGCACATCCTCTGATTCATCAACACCAACATATCTGATAGACGTTCACATTGCCATTTATATACACGCACAATTGCATATTCAAACGCATGTAATGTAAGATCAGAGTTGCATGTCTGTTTGTACATGTAGTTAGTAAATTACCATCATTTGTTAAGTTACCTATGATGATCAATACTCACCCAGTTTCCAGCTCAAACGGAAGCGGTCTTTGAAACCCAGGAAGAAACTTCACAACTGAGCGCGAGACAGCTCTTTGCGTGCAGCAAACATGTAATAACATGAGAGGAAAAAGAAGAAAAAAGAACTTGATTACTGCTTCTAATTCAGCCATTTTTTCAGAAATTAACTTATAATGTTCCAATAACTACTTTGAATTTTTTTTTTCTGGACAAGCTAACCACTTTGGTTAGTAATGACACTTACAAGTAGAAGACTCGGGATAAAACTTAGAAATACAGAAAATGCATGGATGAACCAGTGGTCCCCAAAACATGAGATCCAAATTTGGGACAAAATGAACGGACAGGAGTGGAGATGGAGACACTAGGCTTAGCTTCATTAATTACGTCTCTTATCGTTCTTCTCATTAATGAATTTGACGTAACTCTAAATCCCACAAAACTCAACGGGTATACACAGTTATGCTAATTTCGACAAATATTACAAAATGATGGAAAACAGTCTACAAGTTTCACCGCTGGTTATACGCTAGCTGCGACTTGCGAGGAAGATCTCTTGGCCATCTCTCAAAAATATTTAAGGCCGATCTAATAAGTATTGTCTCGTGTTTGTGCCCTATATTCACTATCCACTTCAGTTGTTAAGGAATTTGTCATTACACGTACTTGAACATGTTTAGTTAAAACAAACAACTAATAATTTAACTGGAATCGATGACCATCCCATCGTCCGGAGCAGCTGAACTACCAGCAACTTTATCCGTTTCCATTGCCACAACCTCTACAGCTGTCTTCCCGTTGTCTGCCTCGTCCACTTTCAACTTCTGGCAGAAAGTTCAAGATATTCATTTCCGTTAGCAATACAACTTCACTCCATGGCATGGTTTATAAATGAATATCATGGAGTAATTAGAGGTAGGGCACATGTGTTTCGACCAAATGCAAGAAGCAATATTCCAGAGTTTTTTCAGGCCTTTAAATTGTTGAAGAAGGTCAGGCTACTTACCTTAGACATCACGGGTGTGTCCTTTGTTGTACGCGAAAACATGTTCCTGTAGAGCCTGGCATCTCTCTTGTTACTTTCAGCTTGAAGTTGTTCGAGTGTCTTCTGAATCAACTTGACCTCCCTGAAGAAGGAGCCATGCTAACAAGTGAGATCACAAAGTAAAGGAGCATCTAGGAATTCCCAGCCAAATAACATCCCATACCTATTCTGAGGATCGGCCTCGAGAGCTTTCTTGATGTCCATTTCAGCTGAGATCAAATCTGAAATTTGCATATATGCCTGGGCCCTCCTATACAATGCTTTTACATTTTGGAACTCATTATCTAATACCTGCATCGGGGAAATCCAAAATAGGATGTAAGAGGATAATTTGTCCAATATTACCTTAGAGTTATAAAAATGGACAAGATAGCCCCGACACCATTTTTTTTTTCTTTTGAGAGGAGATATAGGGATAAGATGGGGTACTTTCCACCCCTTCATCTCATGGATGACACTTTTCATACGACCAACAAGCAACAAGAAATGCAGTTATAGGGCCAACTATAGTGCTCCTAGAAATGCAATACCATCATTGCTCATGATCCAGGATACTATGAAGCCAATTACAGCAGTATGGTAACAACAATTGCAAAGAAAATATCTCCCCCTAGTAGATTGCAGATTTCCAATCACCAACATGCTAAGAGTCTGGATAAAAAGCACAAAGATAGTTCCATGTTCTTATTTATATCATGAATCTTTCAAATTCAAATTATCTTCCTGAAAAAAATGTTTTTAATCTACTTTTTCAAGAGCATGCTTTCAATGCTCATCTTGCACACCCACCTTGGAACATAACCTTATTGCTCCCTGGAAATCATTAAGTTTGAGGCAGCATGCTGCTCCATTCAACCAGCAAGAAACTCTAAGTCCTTTAACAAGCTTTTGCTCATCATCCCCAAAGTGTGTCTCTTCATCAACATAGTCTGCAGCCTGATGAAACCCAAAATCAAGATCTCTCAACATGAACCTTTGAAACATTCAATTCATGTGAAATCAGGCATTAGAAACCTTATCATATTTCTTTCCTGCTCTTTGATACTTCCTGTTTTTGAATAGCAGATTTCCTTCTTCTTTCTTTCTCCCAGCAGCCTCAAGTTTCTCCTCATTATTCATCTCCCATGGAGCTTTCTCCTGAGGATTAAACAACATATACCATTAAGCGATGCTGTCAATCACTAGGACAACAGAACAAATAAAGGGAGTTCACAGTATGCAGGCAGGTGGTTGTAGATTCTAAGTCATACATTGCATGATAATATTAGTGCAACCACTAAAAATGCTACCTTTACAAAATTTAGCATCTCAACTTCATAGACTAAGACTGAACGTGGTGGTACTGTAGCAAGATCTCGCTTTACTTCAACATTTCCATAACCATATTCAGGATCTATCGTCAAAATTGCCTGCTCTCCCTTCTTCATGGTGGCCGCAGCTAGGTCCAAACCAGCAATCACTTGTTCTACAAACAGCAAATTGCAACACAAATCTTGTCAAAATTTTCATGATGATCACGAAACAAAAATTCCAAATACCGAAAAGAAGATCACAAGTACAAAATATAAACTAACCTTCATCTGTAATAAATTGGAAAGGCTGCTCCCCATCAATTCCTTTCTTTTCAAATACAGTTCCATCTTCTAATCTACCTGTATATACAACTGCAAGAAGAAGAAAACAAACAGATCAATATCTTCCGAGAAGAGATTACACACACAATGATATAACTACCTGTTGTCCTCAATCTCTTAAAGAGAAAATTGACAAGGCACTTTGCAAATATCTCAAGGCGAGGATAAGCTTTGCCAAGATTAACAATTATTAAGGCCATCACTAAGGGCAGATACTAGGTTCATGGGTGGGATCTTCTTGTCACAAGTTTAACCTTGTAGCATAGGTACGTGAGCTTTTTTCTTTTTTTACTGCTAATCGCGTGTTGTGTACTTGAGCTTAAAAAATGAATAAACGACCAAGCATGCACAATTCTAGCCCACAAGGAGCATCCAACAGATCCAGAATACATACAGCCAGAGATGATATTTTCATATACCTGGAATGAAGCACAAGTTATTTCTCATTATAACAAGTTTTCTGAACATCATATCATGTCTTTCATTCATAAATAAAATATGTGGGAGTGTCTCCAAATAGTTCCTTTTGGTACACTGATATAACTAGATTCATTCCCGGACCCACTAAATTGCACCTTTTAAGATTGAAGCTCCACACCCAAACTGATACCGAGTCATTGAAAAATTCCCAGAAAACCATTAAATCACTTTTGCTCTTACTTACTATTTACAGTCGCACCATCATCTGCAACAATGTTTTCCTCTCCCTGCTTTAAGATCTTCTTTATAACCTTGGCGTTACCAGAGACATCAACGACAGGCTTGAAAGACACCAACTCCAGATCCATATTCACCACCGTATTTGGTGGGATTGAACTGATCCCTTTGGTAACATCCTTACCCTCCTCTACAAAAGCATCTGCAATATTATTTTCCAAGTTGATCAGCATCCTGATATTTTATAACTCTTGAGGAATGTGGAAAAGCATGACAAACAGAACTTATTTCAACTAGTTCCTACTGCTATCATATGAAAAATAGTGTAAAAACTACAAAACATAATAATAAAAAAAAATATCTACCTCATACAACAAATAAAAAGGAAATAATTATCAATGCGGATAGAATGGAGCTTTAAGATAAAATCTGCAGAGTCACCTAATGGAAGTGAAGAATTATACACTAAGTTGTGCCTATTGATGAGCTTTTTACTGACATATTTACATGGCAAAGGACCAAAGCCGAACACCTTAAAAGATCTAAAATAACAGGTACACTTGCAAGGGTCCAGCCAAAAGAAACATCAAAGACGTTTGATCTACTTGAACCTGTTTATTTCACATAAATCCATCTTCTGCATAAGAGACATCAAATAACTCAAGAATATCTCTTCCTTTAATAAAGTCAATAAAAGTAATGGTATTTTTCTCAACAATAAAACACAAAAAAGTGACAACTGTTTGAGTACATTTTCTTCGATCCCTCCAATTTGAACTATCTTGTACTAGTGTCATCCCCAATCTGCTGATCATTCACCCATTGATGGAATGAACTTATATGCAGTACTTTAAGTATCTCAATGATTTCTCCAAAGAATATAACAATAGATGAAATTGGTAAACCACAGCTCAACTAATAAAAGTTGGAATATCTAATGGTAGAGACACAGCTATACGTATTAATGCTTGAAAAATAATAATAAATAAAAAATGAAAACATGATCAGACAAACAATGCCAAAACACTCATAAAATAATTCACAACGGAGGTAAGAAGACATACATTGAGGTTGAACAATCAGTTTAACCTTCTCCCCCGTTTTCATTGTCATTATAGCTTTCGGAAAAGCTGGAAATAAGTGACCTGAATGGAAAACAAGCTATTACTACTTAAAACCAAAAACAAAAAAGAAAGAAAACTTAATCGTAGTACCATTAAGAACCATTGATTAGCATTACCATCTTTGACATAAAATTCTATGCCCTCTTCTGGAGTTCTTGCAACAACAGTGCCGTCGGGCAGTGCCACTTGATACTTCACTTCATACAGAAAATCACCACATCCAAAAATTACACATTATCTCCAACAAAACAAACAGATCTGAATTTTATCGAACATTAGCATTAACCTACCAAGAACTTCATCCAAGTCGCCAGGACGCTCATTCCTCTCTCCCTTCTCCATAATTTTCTTAACAACCCCACCATCTTTTGTCACATCCACCACCGTGATCCACGAAACAAGTTTCACCTCAAACCGAACAGCAGAATCGGGTGGCACGCCGGCTCGGCCAGCTGCTCCATAGGCCAAGGAGGGAGGCACAGTGAACAATGCGCACTCCCCCTTCTTCATCGTAACAACCCCATGATCCAACCCAGCCACTACTTCACCTATTAATCAATCCAACCACATGAGCACAAAAGAAAGCATTAAACACCCACGTCAAAACTAAGCAAACCCAGAAACAGGAACTCATCAAAAACTCACCTTGGCCAAGCTTAAAAGTCACTGGTGCGTCCCTATCTCTGGTGGAATCAAATTGGGTACCATCAAGTAAAGTTCCAACATAATGCACTATACAACAATTCAAAAGAAGAAGAAAAAAAAAAAAAACCAAAATTCACCCATCAAAAAAAGAAAAAATAAATGTTAATCTCTTTTAACAAATGTTAGTGCTATAATACCTGTTGCTTCGTCGTTGAATTCGGGGGTTTCCCAGCCAAGGCCGGGTTTGAGGAGTTTCTTACTAATGCCAGAGTTACCGAGCTCTCTCTCTTCACCAACTTTGAGAGGAGGGGCTGACTCGATCACCTCCCCTGGCTCTTCATCGAGGTCGTCTTCGTCTTCGATTTCTGACGCGTTCGTGGGTTTGTCTGATTTCATGCTGTTTACTTTTCTTGTTGTCTGATTGTCTGTCTCCTTCTTCGTGGAGTTTCAGGAAACTTCAGCGATGGTTATTTGTGGCGGGACGAGGTTCGCAGACAGTCTGCTTTTACGCCTCAAAGTGGTAGTACTGTAAGTGGAAGAGGAAGGCTGTGACTTTCTTGAGATTTGATTTAATTACGAGGGTGTTCTTGTCATTTTTGGCGTTTCTTTTGGGCTAAACGGATAATATTGATTTAATGACATATAAAGGGTCTGGATTATTATCTATGTACGCTTTGAGGGTTTGTATTTTCTTTTCTTTTCTTTTTTTACTTCTTTATGGATCTATATTCATATGGTCTTTCCCATTTTGGGTAGGGGAGGACTATAGGTGGAGATTGGGTTTGTGTTCAGTTAATAATAATAAATAAAAATTTATATATTAATACGAATCATCTGGTTTTTCTTGTTAATCAAAAAAATTGATCTACACCTCAAAAGAATGAACCATATTACTATAGACCAAAAAAGAGACAAATTATATTAATATGGACCACCCAAACAAGTCACATATCCATATTACATATGAATTAGATGGTGACATAAAAATAAAACATCTATATAAAAAAATATCTACATCATTCTAATATATTTTTATTAAAAAAGTGTCCCTGGGAAATTCTTCTTTAATATAGACGAACTAAGAGTTTAGATGTATGTTTTGCCAATAACTTTCAATTATAACCAAATATTAAGGGGATAATAGTGCAATGAGAGAACCTGAGGCACCCAGACGTGAGATACCCAGAAATGAGTCAACCATCAGTGAAAAGCCAAGGACCCGATCCTTGCAACCCAGAGAGGAGTGAACCCAAAGCCGGGACCCGGTTCCCACAAGCCGTGAGATGAAATAACCTAGATAAAAGGAGAGAAACAAAACCAAGAGATGAGCAAACCAGAAGCCGGGACCCAGCACCCGCAAACCGAGATGAGGGAACCAGATGAGAGCAAACCTTGAGGGGAGTGAGTCAAACCAAAGATGAGCAAACCGGAAGCCGGGACCTAGCTCCCGCAAACTCCGAAACACAAAGCCGGGACCTAGCGCCCGCAAACCATGAGGCGAGGGAAAACCATGAGAGAATCCAGACATGAAGGGAACCTTGAGAGATGCATACCCAGAAGCGGGGACCTAGCTCCCGCAAATTTTGAGTGGCACAAAACAAAGTCGGGACCTAGCTCCCGCAAACCCCGAGATACACATATCCAAAAAGCCTGGACCTAGCACCCGCAAACCGAGAGATGAGAGAGACTAGAGGTAAAACCAGAGTTGAGATGTCCAAAGATAGGATCGAGCACCCGCAAACCTTGAGGGACAGACATCCCAAAGCCGGAATCGAGCACCCGCAAACCTTGAGAAGCACTGAGTACCCCAGGGAGGACGATAAAATCCCTAGTCAACAAAGATGAGATGATTCTTTGTTGACGAACTGATAGATGAGATGATTCTATCACAGACACACGGAGTACCCCATAAAATCCCTAGTTGGCAAAGATGAGATGATTCTTTGCTGACGACCCGATAGATGAGATGATTCTATCACAAACAAACCGAGTCCCCTAAGGAGGGCGATAAATCCTTAGAAACTTTGGGATGAGATGATTCCCAAAACCCCGGGATGAGATGATTCCCGAAAACCAACAACCTTCGGGATGAGAAGATTCTTGAAGTGGAGCACAGAGTGCTCCAACCATTGACACACACCACTCACATCAACTCATTCAAATTTGGTTGTTCCTTTTCTTGTGTTATTTCGTCCTTAGTTTCTAAGGACTCATCAACGAGGGGCATCTGTGAACACCCAAATTTGACCCATGAATATCCCTCTATTTTAGATTTTAGGTATGCTCAAACCATAAGATTAATGAGAAGATTTGGTCTTTGGCTAAGGCGCATTTAGAATTTATTTTAGTGGAATGCATATTTTATGAATTGGGGTTTATATGTTTTGAACCTAAGGATTAATGAGATGATTTAATCTTGGGATAAAAATATACTAAAGTTCAGTTCATTAAAATATCATCCTATTTTATTTATTTGGGCTTTCTTGTTTATTTTAACCCGATTATAATGAGATGACTTATTTTTGGGTTAAGGATGAATTTGAGGTTAGTATGGACTTTCCAAAGTTGAGTAGCCCATAAAGACATTACTTGCGAACTAATTTTAGCTCTGATTTTCCAATCATCCCTTATTGATAAATGTGTTTTTGGTATGATTTGGGCACAAAATGGGAACTTAATGTGTAATCAATCAATTAGGAGATGATTGAGGAGAGTACTAATCAAGAAAAGAGGTAATTCTAGGTTGATTACGCAGTGGAATCAAATCAGGGAGGAATTAAGGGAAACCGGGAGCAAAAAAAGGAAAGAACGGGGGAAACGCGGGGTGTCGGGCAGCCATGGTGGGATGACCGCCAGCCCTGGCGGTCTTGGTGCCCAGATTGCCCGATTTTCCCCGATTTTCTCCCCTAATTTGATTCTACACGGTTTTGGCCCAGATTTTTGGCTGAGACCTTGGTCATTAAGCAGGTCCACGCTCCTATACACCCTAGAACTCTATAAATAGGACCCCCCACTCACATTTCAAAGGATCAATCTCTTATTACACACGCCCCCTATAAGCTTTGTTGCTTGGAGAAACTCTACCTCTCCAAGCCTAGAGATGTTTCTATCGGCAGGAACTCTGGAGAAATTTCATGGGAAGACATCAAGGAAGAAGCCAACAGGAGGAGATCAAGAGGAGGAAGCAATCAAAAGCAATCTAGAAGCCAAAAAGGTCGAGAATCTGAGTAGAAGGACCTGATGCGAGCAATCTTAGAAAACAATTCATATCTCGAGTTCTAGAAGTCGGATTCCTGTGATCTTGAACTCTCTGGAAATTTAAAAGGGAGACCTACAAGTTTCTATTGATCCCAGAAGCTGAATAGGCCGTTTTTATTATTTAAAATCCAGTAAAAACGACCTATAGATTCTATCTAACAACCAAGATAAGTATTCTAATCCCTTTTTAATTGTGAATCTTATTGATTGCTACTTGTTGGTGATTTGATGATGCTTTTGATGATGTAAGTGTTATGTGATGGCATGACAAGAACTATGTGGGCTTTGAACCCAGTCGCCGGGGTACGTAGGTGGTTTCTAGTGGTGGAAACTCAAGTCCAATTGTTGTTATTTTCCTTTTGTTTCAATTTTAATTTTGTTATGTATGTGACTTGTTTCCACACTTTGCATACACTTTTTCACAAGGCATACATATATTCTCCAATTGCATAAAGTTTCGCCTCAACACGGATGGGTGCCTAACACCTTCCCATCCGTGACGAACCCCCGGGCTCAATATCTTTGGTTCGCTAACCGGTTGCTTTAAATGGAGTCATTGGGATTCAAGGAAAGGTTTTTCCCGAATTTTGTCCTATAATAAAATTCAGGTAGTGACTCCAAAGGTATTGGGTGTTGGTTAAGAGGAAGGTGTAAAGGGAAAGGTGAGGAGACCAAAGTGATTTTGGGTCGGGTTCTCACAGGTATACAATTGATTTTGATGATTAACAAAATATTTAACATGAATGCTTTGAGTTTGCCTTGTGTTGATTAAAAACTTTCAGGAGGAAGTATAGTTTTAGAAAAACTATACAGATATGGTTCTTATTGCAACCACATCTGGAACGAGCTGTTAACATCAAACATTTCCAGCAACTTGTGTGTGGTCCTCCAAGCATTTAAAACTCACTTCCAACGTCTAGAATTGGTGAGAAAGTAAGAGGAGAGACTTAAAGGAAGTGCTGGAGACTTTATTATTCAACTCCCACTCTACTCATAGAGGTGGTCCAAACTTTCTTTATTTGGCAATACTTTGTAACCAAGGAGTAGATAGTCCCAATCCGAATTGAAAGCAAGCTTAAGTCAACTATGAGACACAAAGATCCATTGGAAGACCTTCCCCCACAACTCAGTGCTATATAAGAGGGTCCAAAACATCTCTGAAGGCACACCTCAGCCATTTGAGCAAATCTGAGTTTGACCTTTGTGCTTACACTTGTGGTTTTAGATCTGGTTTTTCTGTGTATTATTCAAAATCCATTGAAAGAGTAGTTTGTAAGAAAAGCTTGGTTTAGTTTTGCTGGGATACTCAAGTCTAGGATTAGAATTGAGGATAGGTTAGTGCTTAGCTTGTAAAAAGCTTATAAAGGTTTGAGCATAGCCTAAAAAAGCTTGTAATTTGTAAAGGTTAAAGTTGAACCCGTAAAAACCTAAGATAGTGAGAGTTTGAAATCCTAAAGGAGGGTCCTTTAGGTAGTGGAGGTACCTGGTGCGGGGGAAACATTCTAAATCTCTTGTGTTTGCTTTCCCTTCCCTACTTCAACCTTATTCTTGCGTTAAACCTCTACTGATCCTTACCCAATTCTGGTTTTACAAAAACCATAACTTTACTGTCCGAAAAAGTTTCAAAGCCTAATTTACCCCTCCCCTCTTAGGCACATCTTGAAATGCCCTGACCCGTATTTACCGTACACAGTAAACAAACCTGACCAAATAAAGCCCAGCATACAGTGTATACAACAGAAACTCGGGCTAAACAGCCCAAAATAAAAACATCAAAAACATCATAACCGGCCCAATGGCCCAACAATAATAATAAACAGCACAGCGGAAGTAACTCACAAAGTGTGATACCCCAGGTACACCCTAGAATATAGAGAAGTACTTACATGATGAGATCCGGGTGTAGCTTGTCCTCCTGGGACGTTCGTGTAGGTTGGATACTATATTCGATAGTTTGTGAGGGATGTTCATATTCTTGGTGTAAATGTTTTTATAGGTTAGGTTATGGCTCGGTGATATGTGTTGATGTTAGATTGAGATGAGATGGTTAGCATAGGCTCGGCCTAGTGCACACAAGTAGGTTCGTAGTGATCCGATGGCACGGTTGGCCTAGTTTGGTGTCCCGATTGCTCGACTTGTCTAATGGGCCAATAAATGGTCGGAAACGATAGAAATGTGATTAATTGATATAATAGATTCATTAGAGGCACAATTGGCCAATGGAGATATCGGTTGGCTCGATTTAGTGCGAAATAGTGCACAACCGGGGCAATGGTGTGCCCGTCGGTGCGCAATTGGGCTCGGTGATGGTAAATACGTAATTGGCCAAACCGACCAATCAGAATGAGACGTGTGGCTCGGGAATAAGCTTCTGTTGGCTTGGGTGCGCAAGCTAGAAGGTTGGTTGCCACAAACCAATTGGATGGAAAATAAGCACGAGGTGGCAATTTAGGTGCAAGTGGCACCTAGTTGTGTGTTGGTGGCAATTGGGGTGGTGACTCGCCTACTTGGGCAGGGATTAAGAGGTGAAAACAAGCACCTCTCCCTCACTCTTATCAGCTAAATTCGTGGCTAGGTCCTGGAGAGAAAAGAGAGAGAGGGAAAGAGAGAAAAGAGGGGAAAGGGGAGAAGTCAGCCTAGGGGTTCTGCTCTCGGCCAGACAGACCCCTGGCCACTAAAATAGGGATTCCGGCCGAACCACTGGTTAGAATTGAGTGAAACCAATGCCCAGAGTTAGCTAACGTCCATAGCGTTAATTGAGAACCAGTTTGGTGGATTTTGGAGCTGAAATGAGAGAGTTATGCGCTCTCCAATTTCACTGTTCTGCAGCAGACCTGCTGCTAGACCCCGAGTTGATGTAGGAGACATAACTGGAGTTAAAAAGCTTGGAATTGAGTTTTCTCGGTGGCTCTGGAAAGCTAAGAGACAAGGCTACAACCTTTATGTTTATTCCATCGGCCTGTAGCTTCCTGTTTAATCTCGGTGAAGTTTTTTCTGGTGCAGGGCAGCGTCTGCCCGAATTGAGAAAAGCTAAGTATTGTGGGTAGGATTGTGTTTCACAAGCTATTACTGCTGTGGATTGATTGTGATGTCTAATTGTGTGTTTAAAACAGGGACTAAGGTTCCAAGAGGCCTAAAGGCTGTAAAGGAGAGGAATTGGTTTAGGAATACCTAGGTGTTGGTACGTAAGTTTGTTATGCGAGTAGTGATTACTAGTGCCCCATTGCTGGGCGGAAGGGCCCTTTATTGCATGCTTGAGTGCATGAATACTTGTTGTGTGGGCATGCTGGTACACTCTTGATTGTTTGGTGCATATTGTAGTGTGTTGGTTATCATTGGCCAATTATACATATTGTTGGCTAGTTCATGCTCATTGATGGTTATTGTGGCTTGATGAAGCATATTGTTGGGTGTTGAGTCTAATCGCTAGTACCCATCAAGTTAGAGACCATTAGTCGGTGAGAGACGTGTGTCATAAATTTTTATTTTGTTTATCTTATATGTTGTATTGTGTTTGTGACTGTGAAAATATGACATTCCATTGTGAAAAATATGGTTAAAACCTTGCTGAACATATAGTTGAGGCCTTTTGGTTGTGAGCATACTAAGAGTATGCAAGCATTCGGGGATTGCCTAAAGATGTAAGGAGGAAAATGCTCTAAATATGAGAATATTGTCATGTGACATGGTTGCTTCTTAGGAAACGTCTGATATGTAATTAATTGTTGCTGACTTCATATGTAGGAAGGCCTAGACGTTATACATGTGGAATGGGTGTTTAGAACTAGAATTTTGCATTTTGGTTGGTTACACGGTTAGAGCTAAATGGTAATTAACTTGGTTTCCTTTGGCCTAAATGATGCACATGTATAGGATTATAAAGTTATTTTAGACTGATCATGTTATAGTTTGAGTTCTTAATCAAATAGAACTGTGATGATGAAGGTTAATATGATTTAAGAGCTAAATTTATGAATAATCATATGGAATGTTGCATCTTCAGGATTTAAGTTGCATGTGTTTAATACTTTGACATAATTTCCCTTCGAGGCAGAGGTTATGAAATTTTAATTTGTTTTTGAATTTGAATATTTAGTATATTGGAGAATCATCTGAGGGTGATAATTACAATTAAAGTCATCACTGGTTTCGGTTAGCTTGGAGATTTAATGTTATATGTTCGATTGACATGATGTTACTGATATACCCTGGGTGCTTGGTAACTTGTTTGTTTGATTAACTAAAATTTATCTTGGTGATAGATAAGATGGCATTTTATGATAGGAATAATAACTAAGATATTAGTTGTGGAAAGTGTTAGTATGGTAAATAATTAAGAGATATTGATGATGAGAGTGACATGATAATATACTTATTTTAAAGTTGGCTTGCGAGGTATTCCCTGGTGATGTGGATGAACAATAGGTCTGTAAGAGTAGATACGAAGTTATGTTATATGTTAAAGATATGATAAGTACATGATTTAGCAATTGAAGGAAAAATTTGGAGATCGTGATTACTGTGGAATAAATGGTTAGGTGCATTTAGCTTAGGTGCTTGAGTGAGCAAATAAGAGTGGTGATAGTGAGTTGGATGAGATTCAGGTCACTTGTTTCATGGATGTTTAATGGGGTAATGCATGCTGAAGGCTTGAGATGTAAATGTTTTAGAATTATCTGCAATATGTGTTGTGTTTGTCTTACATGATTTTTGTGTGGAGGAAAAATATTTCTGTGGGAGTATTATGTTTCTTAGTCTTTTGGGGATCTAGATCGTGAGATGAGAGAAACACGATGAGATGATTATGTTGTTGTTAAACTAAGTGTATTATATATAAAATTTTGCTGAAACTACATTTGAGCATGTGTATTACATGGTTTTTGATAATATAAACTCATTGTTTGACATACAGATTTCTCATACTATCTAAAGGTCCATAGCTACATGGTGAATAAGATATTCATATTTGAAATGCTTATTATGCATCCTTGCTAGGGAAGAAAGTCTATTGTTACCTTATTAAGTACCTATAGTGTAAGTTGAATTGGTTACTGTGTTGTGTTTGAATTGGTTATGATAGTCTTGTGATGGCTTGGTATGCTGCCAAAAAATTTGCGGATAAAATCATATGCAGTTTGGGCAGCTGAGAATAAAGCATTAGGTAAAGTGAAATAATTGGTCTTGTAAAGTGAAAGATGTGTAAACGATAGTGGGGTAAGTTCAACCTTGGATCGATATAGTTGAAGTGAAGAGTTGATATATTGGAGGAAAATTTTCTGAGAGGAGGATGTCTAAGTATACAAGAGTAGGTTTGTAATCTTGTAAACCGTAGCTTGATACTAACAAGTAAAGTGTAATGGATAATCTTGTGTTATCTAAGGATGAGGATGGTGTGAAGGAATAGGTTGTGATTATAGAGTTTTGGTTTAGAGCTTGTGACTAAGGTATAATAATGATTATGATAGGCCTTATAAGCGTTTGAAGTAGTAATGAAGGAAGATGATGTGTTATGAACATTATGAACAATTAGCATACACAAGAGTGTAGTTAACCTCTTTGATTTGTTTAGAGTTAGATTTGTATTGTTTGGAGTTAGAATGTGAAGTGCTAAGTATGTTGAAGCGCATGAAATGAGTATTGAGCGTTATATATTTTGATAAGTGATTATCTTAATTCAAAAGAAGTTTAAGGTATCTCGTCATAGGAAACACACGAGGTTAGCACTGTTTGGTGAATGATACAGGATTAGGGTTTGAATTATCTAAAGAGATAGTAAGAAGTTGAGGTATAAACGGAATGACGCAGCAAAAGCACGACTCTCTTATTTGAGAAGCAATTGGGCCTACGGTTGTCCAATTGGTCCTAGTGGATATTTTGTTAGTTTAGTTAGTATAATTGCTGTGCTCATGCGAGTACAAGTATGCGTGTCGTATAATTTGTGGCTCCGTTGGGGTAATTGGCCTTGTTGGCCAATTGGCATAGTAGTGTGCCAGTAGTGCGCTTTAGTGGAGTGAATATGACGGAGAAGCTATTACTGAAGAGAGAATGGGTGTATGTATTGTAGTAGCTTATTGAGAGATGTGTTATGAGAAGAGTTAAGTGGAGACTTACATGGTTACATTCGGAAGGCTAACGGTACATTGCAAGTTTTACTACTTTGACTATGTGGCGCCACAGTTTATAATGGTTTTCAAATTATTGTTTTGGAAAATATCTTTAAAGGAATGAATTGAGCAAGTTTTGCATTAGTACCGTTTAGCCTATCCATTTGTACCGTGGTCAGAAGTGATAGATAGTTAAGAAAACTATAATCTACAAGATTGCGATTGAGTCGCCAAGACATGAGAAACAGATTGGTGTGAGAATTACGAGTGCAAAAAGCATGATGAATTGAGGTACCACAATTTGGGAGATATTTAAAAGCTAAGTTAGAACTTGGGTATGGATTTCGAGGTAAACAAGTCGGAAATATATTGGATCGAATTATGGTTGAATGATCTACTAAAGGTAGAGCTTGAAAAGATTGAGGAACAATAGGATGGCATATGGGTATATTTAAGATGATGATCGGAAATTACATATAAGGATTGATGTTATCTTTGAGATTATAGTGGCCTCTAATTTTGAGGACGAAATTCTTTGAAGGAGGGGATGATGTGATACCCCAGGTACACCCTAGAATATAGAGAAGTACTTACATGATGAGATCCGGGTGTAGCTTGTCCTCCCGGGACATTCGTGTAGGTTGGATACCATATTCGGTAGTTTGTGAGGGATGTTCATATTCTTGGTGTAAATGTTTTTATAGGTTAGGTTATGGCTCGGTGATATGTGTTGATGTTAGATTGAGATGAGATGGTTAGCATCGGCTCGGCCTAGTGCACACAAGTAGGTTCGTAGTGATCCGATGGCACGGTTGGCCTAGTTTGGTGTCCCGATTGCTCGACTAGTCTAATGGGCCAATAATTGGTCGAAAACGATAGGAATGTGATTACTTGATGTAATAGATTCATTAGAGGCACGATTGGCCAATGGAGATATCGATTGGCTCGATTTGGTGCGAAATAGTGCACAACCGGGGCAATGGTGTGCCCGTCGGTGCGCAATTGGGCTCGATGAGGGTAAATACGTAATTGGCCAAACTGACCAATCAGAATGAGATGTGTGGCTCAGGAATAAGCTTCTGGTGGTTTGGGTGTGCAAGCTAGCAGGTTGGTTGCCACAAACCAATTGGATGGAAAATAAGCACGAGGTGGCAATTTAGGTGCAAGTGGCACCTAGTTGTGTGTTGGTGGCAATTGGGGTGGTGACTCACCTACTTGGGCAGGGATTAAGAGGTGAAAACAAGCACCTCTCCCTCACTCTTATCAGNCCTACTTGGGCAGGGATTAAGAGGTGAAAACAAGCACCTCTCCCTCACTCTTATCAGCTAAATTCGTGGCTAGGTCCTGGAGAGAAAAGAGAGAGAGAGAAAGAGAGAAAAGATGGGAAAGGGGAGAAGTCAGCCTAGGGGTTCTGCTCTCGGCCAGACAGGCCCCTGGCCACTAAATTAGGGATTCCGACCGAACCACCGATTAGAATTGAGTGAAACCAAAGCCCAGAGTTAGCTAACTTCCATAGCAATAATTAGGCACCAGTGTGGTGGATTTTGGAGCTGAACTGAGAGAGTTATGCGCTCTCCAATTTCACTGTTCTGCAGCAAACCTGCTGCTAGACCCCGAGTTGATGTAGGAGCCATAACTGGAGTTAGAAAGCTTGGAATTGAGTGTTGTCGATGGCTCTGGAAAGATAAGAGACAGGGATATAACCTTTATGCTTATTCCCAAGGCTGAATCGGCCTGTAGCATCCTGTTTAATCTCGGTGAAGTTTCTGTTGGTGCAGGGCAGCTTCTGCCCGAATTGAGAAAAGCTAAGTATTGTGGGTAGGATTGTGTTTCACAAGCTATTACTGCTGTGGATTGATTGTGATGTCTAATTGTGTGTTTAAAACAGGGACTAAGGTTCCAAGAGGCCTAAAGGCTGTAAAGGAGAGGAATTGGTTTAGGAATACCTAGGTGATGGTAAGTATGTTTGTTATGCGAGTAGTGATTACTAGTGCCCCATTGCTGGGCGGAAGGGCCCTTTATTGCATGCTTGAGTGCGTGAATACTTGTTGTGTGGGCATGTTGGTACACTCTTGATTGTTTGGTGCATATTGTAGCGTGTTGGTTATCATTGACCAATTATACATATTGTTGGCTAGTTCATGCTCATTGATGGTTATTATGGCTTGATGAAGCATAGTTGAGTTAGTTAGTCATTTTGGGGTATTAGTGCATTTTGCTGACTATATGGTGGATGATGGTTATGGTATATGGGTGTGGTCTATTTGATGCTTTGTGGCACGTAGTGGGTGCACATGGCACCTGGCCGGTCGCGCTTGGCGGGGGTGTGACACAAAGACACTGTATGCGACACTGATGCAAACTATGGATCCAAGTCCTGTCCAAGGGATAACGCCACAGCCTGTCTGGAATGCTCCAAACCTTTACCACAAATAATCCATCCTACGGGATGAAAGCCCGCAGGTGTGGGGTGAGTCTGAAGTGTTCACAACCATGGATAGACGATCAATATGCAACACTAAAAATTACTCGAGGTGGAAAACAAGCAAAAACCGCCAAAATACACCAAACCGAAAGACTCGACCCAAAATCGGTCCAAGACCAAAAAGACTCAGATAAAATTCCAATTTCCAATTTTATCTTTCCGGGCCCCGTCACGGATAAGCTAGGGGTCAGACCTGGTTCTCAACATATTTTGGGTGCCAGACCAAATCCAAGAGAGCCCAGGGATCGACATCCCAAAAATAAGAACCCAGGGATAGACATCCCAAAAATAATCACGGGATAGACATCCCAAGTATAGACATGCTTATCACAAGTAACCCAGGTCAAGGCCACCACAAAACAGTCTTGAAGTATCGAGTCGTACCACTACCTACCACGTGACAATTATATCATCATTATTCAAAACCAAATCACAGGGATCAACATCCCTAACCAAAATACCGGGATAGACATCCCAATCCAAAACCAAGGATTGACATCCTTATCACAATTTATTATTTATTCCGTTATACTTTATACCAAAAGACACAGCAATAGACATCCAAAACTCAAAGCACGGGGAAAAACATCCCAAAATCAAACAAAGTACTAGGATAAACATCCCGAACCAAACCACAGCAAATGCAACAACCAACAGAGCAATAACCATCAAACACAACAACCGAGTAATATAGGCACATATTGAAGAAAATCCATCCTCACCTTGGCCGATTACTCAACTCCGGAAACAATGACCGGTCCCATGCCGGCTCCTCGGGAACTGCCTGATATCAAACCTATATAACAAAACAATATATACTCACATAAGATGCACATAAGGGTATGCCATGATGCCAATACTGCGAAATAAACCCATCCCAGTTCATATCCTTTATTATCATCTTTTACCGAAAATATTATACCGTATGTATATCCGAATATAATTTCGGTACCATACTTTAATTAAAACTCTTTTAAAAATATTTTCATAAATTAATTATACTTTTCCCAAAATATAATCACCATAATTTTGTGGAAAAGATAACATATGCATATATATTTATTCCAAAATACTTTTATAAATGAAGCGCCCCGACCCATATTTACCATACACAGTAAAAACGTGCCGAAACTATTCATATTGATGGTACATATAGTACATCGCAGTCAAAATACTACTCGGTAAACCCAAATACAACAAAAGTACAAAGCAACATCTGTCACCCACACTCGGGGACTATTATTCAATCCACACTCAACAACAGCAGCTTAATCCAAATAGACAACATCAAAGAAATAAAGGATAGCAGCAACACAGCAACAAATATTGCACAGCAGCGGAAGACTTAAATGCACATGCAACGGAGGTATGGATCCGGAGTTAGGTGGAGAAGAAAGCAGCAGCCATCGAACGCCGTACCTGAACTACGAAGCAACTAAACCTACGGGATGAAACCCCGCAGGCGAGGGGTGAGTCCGAAGTGCTCACCGACGAAGGATAAACAGAGATATATAGTCAACCGTAATACTTTCGAAGTAAACAATCACAGACAATCACAACACAAAGATACTACTATCTACAACTGAACCAAGACCAAAAGAATGCTTATTATTATATTTACCAATTTTATCTTCTAGGCCCCGTCACTAGACAAGCTAGGGTCGTACCTGGTTATCAACTAATTCCGGATGCCAGGCCAAATCACAATCCGGGATCAACATCCCAATATCAACAATCCGGGATCAACATCCCAATATCAACAAATCCGGGATCAACATCCCCAACAACCAACCAAACCGGCCATGACACCACAGAACTAGCCTCTAACCATCTAGTCGTACCACTACTTTCCACGTGACAATTAAATCATCATCTCAAATTCCAGTCCAAATCCATTACTCTTTCATCAATTTTCCAATTTTCTATTATCTCAGATTAATCCACATGCTCAATCTCTTATCTCAATCTCATGACACAAATTATTCAAAATTAACACCTCAACACTATTTCCAACACAATATACACAAGTCTATCACAATCCAACAACAGCATCAATAATTCCATAGCAATCAAGTAACAGTCAATAATCATTCCAGCAGTTCAATCAAATAACAAAAATACACACAGCATTACGGGCACATATCAAGGGTTATCCATCCTCACCTTAGCCGACTATCAAGTTTGGAAATGCCCCACAGACTCCAAGTCTGGTTCCTCAGGTATCTGCTCGTTATCAACTCCTATATCAACCAAATAATATGCACACATAAGTGATATGCAAATGTCATGCTACTACTGTATACCGAAAAATAAATACTATCTCGTCTCGGTTACTTCCCCGGGTTAATTTCTATTATCGTCATCATTCACCATTTATCTCCAGTGTCTAAGATAATACTATACTTATACCTATACCTATACCCGGATATTATTCCGGTATTTTATTACCTTGATAATACCCTTTCCAAAATTAAGAATTTAAGTATGTACTTCCCAAAATAATTATTATTTACCATAACTGTTTTCCATATCTTATATTTTCCAAAATTCCCATATTAATCATATATATTTTCAAAGATATTCCTTAATTTAATTTCCAAATTATTAACCATAATATATGTATAACCAAATTTTATTATTATTATTATTATTATTATTATTATTATTATTATTATTATTATTATTATTATTATTATTATTATTATTATTATTATTATTTATTTTTTTAACCCTGAATTGGGCCCTAATAGTGCTGGCCCATCCTACTGCTCAGGCCCATCTCAAGCCCCAAGCAGGAGCCAAGATCCGGCCCGCGTAGCAAGTCCAGCGCACAGCCCACCCATCCAAAACCCAAGCTCCAAGCCCATCTGCTTCAAACCCAAGCCAATCAGCCTAAAATCCTCAAACCCAGTTCTTAACACGCGGGCCAACCCGACCCAATACACAACCCATCCGGGTCAAGCCTCCTCCAAACGGGTCTGCTCACCTTGGCTACTCAGGTGGCGGCGCGACGGATGGGGGCGAGGCTGCGGCGACACGGGTGGCGCAAGGCAACGGCGGAAAGGAAGGAGGGGGCGCAACGGGGAGGACGAGACGCTGGCGTGACTTGGTTCCGCCGGCTGCTGGTCGTCGCGAACGAAGATGAATGCGGCGACGGCACACGCGAGGTGATGCGGTGCGAGACAGCGCGCGCCGGGAGGAGGAAGGGAAGGAGAAGGAAGGTGGCTGTGGCGGCGAGGTTGCAGGTGGTGGAGGTGGCTCACGGCGGCAGCAGAAGGAAGAATAAGAAAGGAAAAGAAAGTGGGTTGTGTGGGTTGTTGCCAAAACGTCACAATTTTGGTTGGGGTGTGTGTGTTCCTTTTTTTTCCTTGGTTTGGTTGGGTGGATGAGTTTACAGGGGAATTTTGTAGGAAATGGTTTTTGTAGGTAAGTGAGTGTTTGCAGGTGAGGTTTGGTTATAGAGGTGATGTTGAGCACCGAGTTCAGTTTCCTTTGCAGGCAGGAAAAAAAATCAAAACATACAGTGCAGGACAATGGCTAGGAACGGGCAGGTACTAGTGGTTCACGGATCTCACTCACATGCAACACAGTGGTGGCGGCTGCTGCAACACTGTGCAGCATGTGAAGCGGGTTCTGTCCGGACCAAAAAATAACTAATGTACCCCCTGACTTAATTTCTGGCCCGATAACTCGGGGTTATTCCCGACTTTTCTGAAGATTCCTGGACCCGAAAAATTCCAACTTTGGTCCGAAAAATCCGCAGAAAAATCCCGAACGTGGGACAAGGCTTGGTTTCGGAATCCGATGCACGAATTACCATAAATTAATTACCCAAGATTAATTTTAATGGTAAATACTGTAAAATAAATTTTACAGTGACGGTAAAAACTAAAAAAAAATTACCCGGGCTGTCACAGCCTACCCACCTTAAAAGAATTTCGTCCCCGAAATTCACTCCAGTGCTGTAAACAGGTGCGGATACTGAGAGCGCATGTGCTCCTCAACTTCCCACGTAGACTCGTTCGCAGAGTGCTTGCTCCACTTAACTTTTACCATAGGAATGACTCGGTTCCTCAACTGTCTGACCTCTCGGGCAAGGATCTGTTCCGGCAATTCTGTGTATGTAAGATCCTTTGCGACCTCAACATCTGCTGTAGTAACCACATGACTCGGGTCAGATCTGTACCTCCTCAACATGGAAACATGAAACACATCATGATTCCGGGACAACTCCTCTGGCAAAGATAATCTGTACGCCATGGGTCCAACCCTTTCCACAATCTCATATGGTCCGATGTACCTGGGACTCAGCATCCCTCTTTTCCCGAACCTGATAACACCCTTCCAAGGTGCAACTCGGAGGAAAACTATTTCTCCCACTTGGTACTCCATCTCACGATGATGCTTATCAGCATAACTCTTCTGTCGGTCCTGTGCTGCTCTCATACTCTGCTTAACTACTTGAATCTTGTCAACAGTCTGCTTAACCAAATCTGGTCCCACAATCAAATGGAGACCTTCTTCATCCCAACATACTGGACTTCGGCATTTCCTTCCGTAAAGAGCTTCAAACAGTGGCATGCCAATGCTGGAATGAAAACTGTTGTTGTAGGCGAACTCCGCTAAAGACAAATACTGATCCCAACTCCCACTGAAATTAAGAGCACAAGCCCTTAACATGTCCTCCAGTGTCTGAATAGTCCTCTTTGACTATCCGTCAGTCTGAGGGTGAAATGCAGTACTGAAACTCAGCTTCCTTCCCAAAGCTGCTTACAGACTCTTCCAAAACCGTGATGTGAATCTCGGATCTCTGTCTGAGACTGTGGACTTAGGAATCCCATGTAGTCTCACAATCTCTGCAACATACTGTTTTGTCAACTTATCCAGAGTATCTGTCTGTCGGATGGGGAGGAAATGAGCTGATTTTGTAAGTCGATCAACGATAACCCTGATGGCATCATGCTGTCTCCGGGTCAACGGTAATCCAACCACAAAATCCATAGTGATCATCTCCCACTTTCACTCTGGCACTGACAACGATCTCATCTTCCCTGCTGGAGCCTGATGCTCGGCTTTCACTCGTTGACAAGTGATATACTTAGCCACATACTCGGCTACATCTTTCTTCATACATGGCCACAAAAAATGACTCCTCAAATTTTGATACATCTTGGTACTCCCAGGGTGCATAGCATACGACGTCTTATGTCCTTCTTCCAAAATCTGACTGCGTAGGTCACCAACACTGGGTACACATAGACGTTTCCCCAGCATCAATGCACTATTCTCAGCTATGCGAAACTTGTCTTCTTTCCCACAACGAACTGCTTCCTTCAGCTTGATCAAGTCGGGATCCCCATCTTGTAATTCCACAATCCAGCCCCTCAGGTTAGACTTGACTTCAATATGGATCAACAAAGCTCCTGTCTCATCAACTAACAAATCAACTCCCATCTTCCTTAACTTGATGAGTGAGGACATCGAGTAGGTCATGGAAGCATCTTCTGGTTGTCTCCGGCTCAAAGCATCAGCTACAACATTAGCTTTTCCAGGGTGATACTCAATAGTACAATCATAATCATTTAGCAACTCAACCCAATGCCGTTGTCGCAGGTTAAGTTCCTTTTGAGTCATGATGTACTTGAGACTCTTATGATCTGTGAAGATCCTGCATCTCTCTCCAAACAGATAATGCCGCCAAATCTTCAAAGCAAGGATCACTACGGCCATCTCCAGATCATGTGTCAGATAGTTCTTCTCATGTGGCCTCAACTGTCTTGAAGAATAGGCAATCGCTCGGCCTTCTTGCATCAGAATTGCTCCCAAACCAAGACCTGAAGCATCACAAAACAACACGTACTCCACTCCTGGCTTAGGTACTGTCAAAATTGGTGCTGATGTCAACTTCTTCTTCAGTTCATCAAAACTCTTCTGGCAGGCTTCACTCCATACAAAGGCTTGATCTTTCCTCAATAGCTTGGTCATGGGACTGGCTATCAAGGAAAAACCCTCATTGAATCTCCGGTAATATCCTGCAAGGCCAAGAAAACTCCTAACTTCGGGTACCGTCTTGGGCGGCTCCCACTCTAGAACAGCTTTCACTTTGGCAGGGTCAACCATAATCCCATCTCCGGATACAACATGTCCAAGGAATGCAACTTCCTCAAGCCAGAACTCGCACTTACATAACTTAGCATACAACTCTTTCTCTCGCAGCCTCTGTAGTACTACCCTCAGATGCTCCTTATGTTCTTCCCTGCTCTTGGAGTATATCAGAATGTCGTCGATGAAGACTACCACGAACTTGTCCAAGAACTCATTCAGGACCAAATGCATCATGCACATGAAAACTGCAGGTGCATTGGTCAAACCAAAAGGAACCACTGTAAACTCAAAATGTCCATAACGAGTACGGAAGGCCGTCTTCGGTATGTCCTTCTCTGCAATCTTGACCTGATGGTAGCCCGATCAAAGATCTATCTTGGAAAATACAGTAGCTCCCTATAGCTGATCAAAGAGGTCATCGATCCTGGAAAGCGGGTACTTGTTCTTCACTCTCACCTTGTTCAGCTGTCGGTAGTCCATACACATTCGCAAACTGCCATCCTTCTTCTTCACAAAGAGGACTGGTGATCCCCAAGGTGATGTACTAGGTCTGATGAAACCCTTCTCGAGCAGCTCATCCAACTGCTTCTTCAACTCCTGGAGTTCTGTCGGTGCCATCCGATATGGTGCCATCGAGATAGGCGTCACTCCTGGCATCAAATCAATGGTGTACTCAACTTCCCTGTCAGGTGGCAATCCTGGCAGATCCTCTGGAAACACATCTGGAAACTCCCTAACAACTATGATGTCCCCCAAAACCGGAGTCTGAACTTCTTCTCCCTTGACATGGGTCAACAAAGCATCTAGATCCAACGGCTTCACCCCAATATCCTGATTAGCACAGATACTACATGTAGTAGCAGCTCTCCCAATACCTGTTAACAAAACCTTATGTCCACCATCGGAAGTCAACAGCACTTCCTTGGTTCGACAGTTCACCATAGCACTGTACTTGGACAACCAATCCATCCCCAAGATGATGTCGAAACCTCCCATGTTCATCACAATCAACCGTGCAAGAAAAACCTCGCTATCGTACGAAAGCAAAACGTCTCTACACACATGGGTTAATCTGACCACTATACCCGCAGGTAACCTAACCCTCATCGGACTAGTTAAACTCTCTCCCGAACAGTTATGTAGTATTGCAAAGCTTTGCGCAATAAACGAATGCGTAGCACCAGAATCAATCAAAGTATAAGCAGTACTACCAAAGACTGTAAAAGTACCTGCTATGACATCGGCATTCTCTGGATCCTCATCAGTGGTGATCACAAATGCTCTCGGCACTGCTGTACTCTGGTTCATGGCTGACTGGGTCCTAGCAGGAGCAGCTCTACGTCCTCGGCCTCGGCCAGCTCCAGAACCACTGGGTACACTGGCAACTGAAGCTTGCACTGTCTGAATAGGTGCCGAACCTCCAGATCTTCCCAACTTGGGTCAAGCATAACGGTAGTGCCCAACTTCGTTACACTCATAGCACCTCACCTGAGATAGAGGGGGTCTCGGGCGAGCATTCCAGGATGAAGTCCCTCCAGACTGAGTCCAAGAACTGCCTCGGTTGTTGTAGTTGTTGTTCCATCCACGTCCCTGACTAGCTGGTATGAACCGGATCTATCCATATCCTGACCGGTTTGCTAGTGTCTGGAACCTCTTGTTCTGTCCCCCAGAACTCTGTGCAGCATGCCTCTTACGGATCTCCTATTGCTCCCTCTCATTACCCAGCCAAATAATCTCAGCTCTCAGGGCATCTGTCAGCATGTCCTGATAAGTCTCATAGACCTTGCACCCCATGACTGTCTAGATGCCAGATCGAAGACCATCCCAGAAACGTTTACATCTGGCCTCCGGAGTAGCTACAAACTCACTGGCATAGATGGACAAGCGATTAAACTTGATCTCATAATCATTGACCGTCTGATCTGGTCCCTGTTGCAGTCCCAGAAACTCTCGTCTCAGCTGGTCCTGGTATGCCTCAGAAACAAACTTCCTTCGGAACATCTCCATGAATTGGTTCCATGGCATAGTGATAGGTGTCAGCATATCCCTGGTGGTAGACTCCCACCAATCAACGGCATCTCCTCGGAACATGGCAGCGGCATATCTGGCCCACTTGTCGTTCCTACATGTCAGCTTTAGCATAACCCTGTTCATCTGTCTAAGCCACTAGTCAGCATCCTGTGGTGTAGTGACACCGGTGAAGATCTCTGCCCCAAGCTTCTCCAGCTTCATATACATTGGATCCTCTACTGGTCCCTGGTTTTCCTGTTCCCGGGCTCCCATAGCATCGATACGCGCATCCCTGGCTTCTTGCCTTCATAGAATCTGAGTTACCACATTCAACATCTGCATAGGGTCTCCCAACGGAATATTCGGAAGGTGTTCCCGACCTCCCGCAACTTGCTGCGGTTGATCCACCGATACCTGATCGTCATCTAGGTGACCTCCAGCATGCTGATTCCCTCCAACCGGATCCATTCATACCTATATGAGAATGTATATGTATGCATGTCATATCATGTCGTGACAAATCTTATGCACAAATAAATAATCATGTAATCACAGTTATGTCCCTAATGACCTACTGCCTGCTCCGCTACCAAACTGAAGCGCCCCGACCCGTATTTACCATATACAGTAAACACGTGCCGAAACTATTCATATTGATGGTACAGACAGTACATCGCAGTCAAAATACTACACGGTAAACCCAAATACAATAAAAGTACAAAGCAACTTCTGTCACACACAATTAGGGACCATTATTCTATCCACACTCAACAACAGCAGCTTAATCCAAATAGACAACATCAAAGAAATGAAGGATAGCAGCAACACAACAACAAATATTGCACAGCAGCGGAAGACTTAAATGCACATGCAACTGAGGTATGGACCGGAGTCAGATGGGGAAGAAAGCAGCAGCCATCGAACACCGTACCTGAACTACGAAGCAACTAAACCTACGGGATGAAACCCTGCAGGCGAGGGGTGAGTCCGAAGTGCTCACCGACGAAGGATAAACAGAGATATGTAGTCAACCGTAATACTTTCGAAGTAAACAATCACAAACAATCACAACACAAAGATACTACTATCTACAACTGAACCAAGACCAAAAGAATGCTTATTACTATATTTACTAATTTTTTCTTCCGGGCCCCGTCACTGGACAAGCTAGGGTCGTACCTGGTTATCAACTAATTCCGGATGCCAGGCCAAATCACAATCCGGGATCACATCCCAATATCAACAATCCGGGATCAACATCCCAATATCAACAAATCTGGGATCAACATCCCCAACAACCAACCAAACCGGCCATGACACCACAGAACTAGCCTCTAACCATCTAGTCGTACCACCACTTTCCACGTGACAATTAAATCATCATCTCAAATTCCAGTCCAAATCCATTACTCTTTCATCAATTTTCCAATTTTCTATTATCTAAGATTAATCCACAGGCTCAATCTCTATTCTCAATCTCATGACACAAATTATTCTAAATTAACAGCTCAACACTATTTCCAACACAATATACACAAGTCTATCACAATCCAACAACAGCATCAATAATTCCATAGCAATCAAGTAACAGTCAATAATCATTCCAGCAGTTCAATCAAACAACAAAAATACACACACAGCATTACGGGCACATATCAAGGGTTATCCATCCTCACCTTAGCCGACTATCAAGTTTGGAAATGCCCCACAGACTCCAAGTCCGGTTCCTCAGGTATCTGCTCGTTATCAACTCCTATATCAACCAAATAATATGCACACATAAGTGATATGCAAATGTCATGCTACTACTGTATACCGAAAAATAAATACTATCTCGTCTCGGTTACTTCCCCGGGTTAATTTCTATTATCGTCATCATTCACCATTTATCTCCAGTGTCTAAGATAATACTATACTTATACCTATACCTATACCCGGATATTATTCCGGTATTTTATTACCTTGATAATACCCTTTCCAAAATTATTCTTAAGTATGTACTTCCCAAAATAATTATTATTTACCATAACTGTTTTCCATATCTTATATTTTCCAAAATTCCCATATTAATCATATGTATTTTCAAAGATATTCCCTAAAATAATTTCCAAATTATTAACCATAATATATGTATAACCAGATTTTATTATTATTTTATTATTATTTTTATTTTTATTTTTTTATTATTATTTTTTTTAACCCTGGACTGGCCCCTAATAGTGCTGGCCCAACCTACTGCTCAAGCGCATCTCAAGCCTCAAGCGCATAGCCCACCCATCCAAAACCCAAGCTCCAAGCCCATCTGGTTCAAACCCAAACCAATCAGCCCAAAATCCTCAAACCCAGTTCTTAACACACGGGCCGACCCGACCCAATACACAACCCATCCGGGTCGCGCCTCCTCCAAACGGGTTTGCTCACCTTATCTACTCAGGTGGCGGCGCGACGGATGGGGGCGACGCTGCGGCGACACGGGTGGCGCAAGGCGACGGCGGAAAGGAAGGAGGTGGCGCAACGGGGAGGACGAGACGCTGGCGTGACTTGGTTTCGCCGGCTGCTGGTCGTCGCGAACGAAGATGAAGGCGGCGACGACACATGCGAGGTGAAGCGGTGCGAGACAGCGCGCGCCGGGAGGAGGAAGGGAAGGAGAAGAAGTTGGCTGTGGCGGCGAGGTTGCAGGTGGTGGAGGTGGCTTACGGCGACGGCAGAAGGAAGGAAAAGAAAGGAAAAGAAAATGGGTTTTGTGGGTTGTTGCCAAAACGTCATAGTTTTAGTTGGGGTGTGTGTGTTCCTTTTTTTTTCCTTGGCTTGGTTGGGTGGATGAGTTTGCAGGGGAATTTTGTAGGAAATGGTTTTTGTAGGTGAGTGAGTGTTTGCAGGTGAGGTTTGGTTGTAGAGGTGATGTTGAGCACCGAGTTCAGTTTCCTTTGCAAGTAGGAAAAAGAATCAAAACATACAGTGCAGGACAATGGCTAGGAACGGGCAGGTACTGGTGGTTCACGGATCTCACTCACATGCAACACAGTGGTGGCGGCTGCTGCAACACTGTGCAACATGTGAAGCGGGTTCTGTCCGGACCAGAAAATAACTAATGTACCCCCAGACTTAATTTCTGGCCCGATAACTCGGGGTTATTCCCGACTTTTCTGAAGATTCCTGGACCCGAAAAATTCCAACTTTGGTCCGAAAAATCCGCAGAAAAATCCCGAACGTGGGACAAGGCTTGGTTTCGGAATCCAAATTGGCGCAGGCTGAACTTCATCAAACATCGATGTTTGAACATCGATGTTAGCTAACTTGGCAAGTCTTATTCCCCCTATCTTTTTGCCTAAATGTGGGGTACCTGCAAAAACGACTTAGAAGACACTCCGACGCTCAAGTCCGTAAAAGATAATACAATAAAAATACAAATTAGATCAATGTAGAGTGATTCTTTCTTTACAGTTTTAGTAATTTCGTCATGGCTTACGTCAGTAATCCTCTCGAGAATTCCACATTCCTTCAACATGAAATCTTGTACATGCCCTTTCCGTTATCATGTCTGCTTATAAATACCAACCTCATGCTTGGCAAAGCTTATCTCAAACCATGGACTCACCACTGAGGACTAGAACTACCTCTGATTCGGAGGAGTTAAGTTATACTTTTGGTGCACCTCTCTTTGGTGGTTCCGATGTTGAGGAAAAGGTGAAGAAACCTCGCAAGCGGAGGAATGTCCCTGGTCATTTGGAAGACACGGCCATATCTTGCAAGCGTCAAAAGAAGCCGGTCACCAAAGAAACTGATGATCCGAAGGGCAAAGGGATAGCTCACAGTAATACACCATTACAGACACTAGGGCATCTGAACTTAGCCCTGAAGAAGATCAGCTCTGCTGTTATGCAGATCGAGATGGCCTGTATGGGACTTTCCTCCCAGGTTAAGAATGTCCGCAAACATGTAAAAGAACTGGAGAAACAAGTAACTTCATAGAGTGCTTCTTCACTATTGTAATATTTTATGAATAAATAAATAAGTAGTTCCTTTTTCTTAATCAAGTTTGTTATTAAACATAAATGGTAGGAATGATATATGATCCAATAAAATCAAACCTGTTATTAGTAACCAAAAAGAATATAAATGGTGAATTCACGAATTTCTTGTAACAATAGAAATCAAATATTCCTTGATGAAAAGATGTTTATTATTTGTGTAAGCCAAAAAATGACGTCATAATGCACGGCGAATAAATGACAATAATCAGCAACCACTTGTTCATAAACCCCACATGAGCAAAAGCAACTTTTGGGATTCGTATCCCTTTATTGAAGAGCTAAGATAGCCAGAGTGAAAAAATATTGCATGTGAGAAGTGAGCTAGAAAACACAAGTGTTTGTAGCCCGAAAACATGCATTGTGACAAGAGTAATAATGTAGACGGTGGTAAAGATTTTCAAAAAGAAGAGCCTTGAGGAGCGTAAACAATTTGTATTTTTTGTGAAGAGAGAGGTTTGCTTTACCGTTTATCGAAAAATAGGTAGGGTCTAGACTTTGAAAATAGGTAATCATATTTCTATAAAAGGCAAAGCAATGGTTAGTAAATAATCAAAAGCATTTTAAGAAAAATACAATTCAGAGAAAGAGAGATACACAAACCACAACAAGACAAAAATGCCTGCTCCATCGTCTGTCTTCTTTGTTAAGGGAGCCTCCTTAGGAAGAAGGAATCGGTTAGCCTATAGCCTGATAAATGAGCAACAAGAGGAACTGCTAAACGAGCTCGGGAGGATGCCTTGTTTGGTCTTTGTTGACGAGCTCTACTCGTCCCGGTTCTTTGTCACACCTATGGAGGAGACAATCTTCCTGGAGCACCAAAGTATCCTGCGAGCTTCCTTCTACGGCTCGGCCAATTCCATCATGTTCTTCATCTCTAACAGACTTCAGGAGTTCAGGCTGGAGCCTTCTTGCCAGACACTGAATGAGGGCAGCTATTACCAAATTTCAATGACTGCTCAGAGCGTTCTGCGGGGAACTGGCTTACCACCCACTTGGCCAAAAGCTCGCCTTCTGGTTTGGAACTGCAGAGGAATCACTAGGCGCTCCCAAGAGTTCACACGAACCTTAAGAGATCTGAAGAACCAGTACAAGCCCAACATGGTTCTGCTCACAGAGACCTTGTGGAAGCCTGAAGATAATCACGGTATCATCCCGCTTCGTTTTCCTCCAGCAAACCGGTTTGAACTCCATGGCCAAAACAATTCGGGCGGAATGTGGTTTTCTTGGAATGATAGCATTAGGATCAATATTGCTAATGATCCTAACAGTTTCAGAGTCATCGCTGTACCCAACCATTAAAACAAATAATAATAAAATATTTATGTTTAAGCATGTGTATTATTTCTTTATGAATGTTTAATGATAAGCAGATGTTCCTTGACTTGATCTATTATGCTTGATGCAAAAAGGAAACTATCTTGTTCTCTCAGGTTGTAACATTTGGATATGAACCTACTACCCAAATTTTACTTTATGCAAAATTAATTCACATCTAAGCTCTTTTTCAACCAAGGTAAGATAGGATGCTCAAGACTATTATTACTCAAGAATGATATGTATGCAATAATCAATAAGCATTAATTAATTAAGTAAGTATTAAGAGCACTATTAAAAGTATACTAGAAAGAATAGAACGATTTCAACCAAAGGATGATTATTTTCAACATTACCACTCATCCTTGCATTTCTACAAGGATCAATCAAGAACTTGGATGCTTCTTTGATCATGTCACGCCCCTACTAGCGCAACCGGCCAGGTGCCTAGAGCGACTAGAAGCGCCAATTGGGCACACTCAGGCCTAAGCAAATTACCCGATAGAAGTTTAAGGCCACAGCCTAAAAATTTACTCAGGTAATACCAACCACAGTGCCTTTACAAACACACGAGTTATATTCACAACAACATCATACAAAAATACTCGTTATGATTTCTAAGCAACACATAAGCACAACCATCACTTGTTACAAAACCGTACAGCAAGGGCACTAGA
>JAKUCV010006959.1:0-10999 GCA_028386065.3 Turnera subulata | reverse complement strand
GTTATATGATTGTCATTAGTGGTTCTTATATGTATTGTCCTTAGACCTGAGATCATCAAGGTTCCCAACATGTGAGTCATATACTTTGATATTACTCTTGGCTATTCGTAACTGAGTAGACCTTAGTGTAATCATTGGGTATATGATATAATGTGTAGTGGGTTTTGTATGATCAAGATGGAATTCGTCCAACCCATATAACGGGTACATTATCAGTTGGGCCTCTTGATAGAGTTGAACTGTAAATGCATGGCCATGCTCGGATTATGTGATATGGTGATATCATTAGTATCCGCTTTACACAATTAACTCGGGGATCAAGAAACTTAGATTAAACATATACTAGATTGACGTATTCCATGTCTCATGTTTGATCTTGATAATGGGACGAAAGGACGATGACATGTTCCGAGGCATAGTGAATCAGTACTAATCTTGCCGTTTGGGTAGCAATGATGTGTTGCTAGACGCCGCTCATTGTTTATAATTCTAAATGAGTTTACAATTATTGCCAAACGTTACAAGTGCCAACAGGGTCACACACTTAGAACTATTGATTCGAGCAGGTGGTTGAACCATGGTTGGACCGGGTCGTTTTGGACTGATTTGGTTCACTAATTATCAGAATTATTGAACCACAATTAGTGCCATATGATGTGTAATCCTATATATGATGATATATATAATTAATGCTTAGTGGAGCATTAAGTCATAGTGGAAACATAATCATGAAGGATAAGACATGATTATGTTGGCCAATGACTTAGTAAACTATGCATTTCAAGTGTGTATAAATAGGGTGAAGGTTTAATCAGATTTTCAGACCAAGCAAGGCTTAACACACTCTTCACACTTGAGAAAAACACATCAAACACTCTCTAGTCTCTAGCTCTCGAAAATTCTGCAGCTAGCACTGCGGTTCGGGAGTGCTCTGCAGCTAGCACTGCGGTTCGGGAGTGCTCGGGTTAGTGATCGTGAGACGGTTGCTAGCAGTCATCAACGGTTCGTGTGGATACCGTAGAGGAGTCGGATTTCTATCCTGTTCTTGCTGATTCAACCAAACAATTGGGTGAAAGATCTCAACCAAACCAGGTACGAAATTTTGTTATTCGGTTTACTATGTTTCACATGGATCCTCCATGAGTACCGGGACTTTCCGCTACATTTTGATTGTCAAGTTTGCATGCCCGGTTACTTACAATCCACTGCATGACCGCCATTGCCGGCGGTCCTGAGTGGTGCCCGCCAGTACCTGGCGATCGTCGCGAGAGGACTGCCGGTTGCCCCGCGTGTCACATGTTCTTTCCATTTTCGAACCCCCAATCCCCCTAGTTCAGCCCTGATTTGATCCTACTGCGTAATCAACCCCTAATCAACCCAGAATCACTCAATTACTTGATTGTTACTCCCCTAAATCATTCCATAATTGCTTAATTACACATTGACACCTATTTTGAGCAAAATTATACCAAAAACACAAAATCTAATTAAATGATGATTTAACTATGGTTTTCTACGAAAGTCATAGCTAAAATTAACCTGCAAGAAAAGTGTTAATGGGCTAATCAAACACTTGAGAATTAACTCGGGCCCTTAAATCCATTCTTAACACAAAAAATAAATGATCTCAATATAATTGGGTTAGAGAATAAATAAAAAGGGCCAAGCAATATATTCCAGCCTAAATAGACCTTACTATGTATTTTATCCTAAGATCAAATCATCTCATTAATCCTAGAATTAGAGTACATGAAGGTCTAAGTTACCGAAATATATCATTTCTACTAAGTTAAATTCTTGACACATCTTACTCTAGGGATTGAATCATCTCATCAATTCAAGGCCCAAGTATGTCTAAAATCTAATTTTAGTAGAAGATCCGTGGGTCAAATTTGGGTGTTCACAGCATCATACACTCTGTGTACACACTTGAGCTTTGTAAACTTGTGGGAAGTAATACAATTGGGTTCATTCCTTCCAAACACTTGCTTGTTCACTTGTTGCCATTCTTTTTATTCTTTCTCCAAGTGCTTTCATTGCTGCAAGGCTGATCTTAGGCTTGAGTTTGAGTAAAAATTGTCTAAGAGCCGCATGGGCTAACATTCCAAAACTCTAAGTCCGTGACACCAATAGGCCTACTGTGGGCACTAATTGGCCTATTGGTGCAACAATAGGCCTAGCGAGGGCTAAAAAAGCACCAACGGCACACAAATAGGCTTACCGAGGGCTAAAAGCGCACCAATGGCGCACGACTGGTGCACTAATGGCGCACCAATAGGCCTACCAAGGGCTAAAAACGCACCAATGGCACACAAATAGGCCTACCGAGGGCTAAAAACGCACCAATAGGCCTACCGACGGGCTAAAAGCACACCAATGTTGCTCCATTAGGCCTACCGAGGGCTAAAGGTGCACCAATGGCGCACAAATGTTGCACAAATAACGCACCTAAAGGCGTACCATGGGCTAAAAGCGCACCATTGGCGCACAGATGGAGCACCAATGGGCCTATTGTGGGCACTAATTAGCCTATTGGTGCACCAATTGGCCTAGGAAGGGCTAAAACAGCACCAACGGTGCACCAATAGGCTTACCGAAGGCTAAAAGCGCACCAATGGCGCACATCTAGCGCATTAATGGTGCACTAATAGGCCTACTGTGGGCTCTATTTGGACTATTGGTGCACCAAAAGTCCTAGTGAGGGCTAAAAATGCACCAATGGCGCACTAATAGGCCTACCGAGGGCTAATAGCGCACCAATAGCGTACCAATAGGATTACCCAGGGCTAAAAACGCACCAATGGCACTCAAATAGGAATACCGAGGGCTAAAAGCGCCCCAACAGCTCCCAAATGGCGCACCCATAGCCTACTGAATGGCAAAAAGCGCATCAATGGCGCACCAATAGGCCAACCGAGGGCTAAAAGCGGACCAATTGGCCTACTATGGGCACTACTTGGCTTATTGGTCCACTAATAGGCCTAGCTAGGGCTAGAAGAGCAACAATGGCGCACCAATAGACCTTTGAGGGCTAAAAGCACACCAATGGCGCACAAATGGTGCACCAATAGGCCTATCGAGGGCTAAAAGCGCACCAATGGTGCACCAGTAGGCCTACTGAGTGCTAAAAAAGCACCAATAGGCCTAGCTAGGGCTAAAAGCGCAGCAATGATGCACAAATAGGCCGACCAAGTGCTAAAAGCGCCCCAAGGGCGTGCACAATTGGCGCACCAGTAGGCCTACCTAGGGCTAAGAGTGCACCAATGGGCCTACCGAGGGCTAGAAGCACACCAATGGTGCGCCAATGGGCCTATCGAGGGCTCAAAGCACACGAATCATGCACCAATAGGCCTACCGAGGGATAAAAGCGCACCAATGGCACACCAATTGGCCTATCGAGGGCTAAAAGGGCACCAATGGCTCACAAATAGCGCATCAGTAGGCCTACCAAGGGCTAAAAGCAAACAAATGGCGTACCAATAGGCCTACCGAGAGCTAAAAGCGCACAAATGGCACACAAATGGCGCACCAATAGGCCAACTGAGAGCTAAAAGCGCACCAATGGGCCTACCGAGGGCTAAAAGCACACCAATGGAGCACAAATAGACCTACCGAGGGATAAAAGCGTAGAAATAGGCCTACTCAGGCTAAAAGCGCACCAATTGGCCTACCGAGGGCTCAAAGTGCACCAATGGCTGACAAATGGGGCACCAATAGGCCTATTGTTGGCACTAATTGGCCTATTGATGCACCAATAGACCTAGCTAGGGCTAAAAGAGTACGAATGGCGGGCCAATAGGCCTACCAGAATTCTAAAAGCACACTAATAGGCCTACCAGAATGCTAAAAGCGCACTAATAGGCCTACTATAGGCAGTAATTGGCCTACTGGTGCACCAATAGCCCTAGCGAGGGCTAAAAAAGCACAAATGGTGAACCAATAGGCCTACTATTGAGGGCTAAAAGAGCACCAATAAGCCTACCGAGGACTAAAAGCGGACCAATCGCAACACAAATCGTACAACAATAGGCCTACCGAGGGCTAAAAATGCACGAATGGCGCACCAATAGGCCTACTATGGGCACTAAAAGTACCCCAATTGGCCTACCGAGGGCTAAAAGTGCACCAATGGAGCACCAATAGGCCTACTATGGGCACTAATTGGCCTATTAGTGCACCAGTAGGCCTAGCGAGTGCTAAAAGAGCACCAATAGGCCTACCAAGGGCTAAATGCGTACCAATGGCGCCCAAATAGGCCTAACAAGGGCTAGAAGCACACCAATAGTGCCCGAATGTTGCACCAATAGGCCTACTAAGGGCACTACTTGGCCTATTAGTGCCCCAATAGGCCTAGCGAGGGCTAAAAGAGCACCAATAACGCACCAATAGGCCTACCGAGACTAAAAGTGCACCAATGACACACCAATAGGCCTACCGAGGGCTAAAAGCACGCCAATGGCTCATAAATGGTGCACCAATAGGCCTACCGAGAGCTAAAAGCACACCAATGGCGTAAAAATAGGCATACCAAGGGCCAAAAAAGAACCAATGGCACACAAATGGTGCAACAATAGGCCTATTGTGGGCACTAATTCGCCTATTGGTGCACCAACGGTGCCCAAATGGCCCATCAATAGGCCTACCGGGGCTAAAAGCACACCAACAGCGCGCAAATATCCCTACCGAGGGCTAAAAGCCCACCAATAGGCCTACCGAGGGCTAAGAGCAGAGTAATGGCGACCAATGGGCCTGCCAAGGGCTAATAGTGCACTAAAGGCGCACAAATGGCGCACCAATAGGCCTACTAAGGGCAAAAAGCGCACCAATGGTGCACAAGTGGAGCACCAATGGGGCACCAATAGGCCTACTATGGGCACTAATTGGCCTATTGGTGCACCTATAGGCCTAGCGGGGGCTAAAAAAGCACCAATGGCGCACCAATTGGCTTACCGAGGGGTAAGCAAAATAATATTTGAAAACCTGGTGGTTTGGCAAAGAAAGTGCATGATGATCTACATTTGTCACATCACCCAATTCAAGCTAACAATCTTTGGTCCTGTTATCTTCAGTTCTCCTCCAAAGACACTGCACGAGACGAAGGATAAGTTGTTGAGAATCGGGAAGACACTGAAAATACCAGAGCACCTTCCAAAACTACCTTGTGCGCATTCAAGAAGCAAGCTTGTGAATTTAAGCATGGGATGACCAAACGACGAGAGGTGAAATTGAAGCTATTCTAGGTGCAGGGTTTCCAGAGTTGGAGAACCCGACGACAGGTCGGGCAGAACGACATTTTCGATATAGGAATGAGGAGCGATGACAAGTTCACATGCGCCGCGAGACAGGGCGTAACCGGAGAGCTGTGTTAACATTGTGGTGTCGAGACTGGCATAGTACTGGAATCTGTCTACCCTGCAATTCAGGCAGCGTTGGTCGATCAATAGGGTGCGTACAAAGTTGTAGAAGGATGATCTTCGGACGAAACATTTGCTGTTGAAGTTGAGGACTCCCACAGAAGTCCAAAGATGTTTCCATCGCTTGGAAAGGACAGAGGTTTGAACAGCGTACTTGGTATCGTTCAGGCATACGAGGATATGGAGGAGGATGTCGTCAGGCAAGTTGCTCCGCCTGTCCGGCTGTAAGGTGGTGGTTATAAGGTTGCTGGATGTGGTTTCTGAACAAGAAGAAGTGATGGGTTTTTTTATGGGTATTTGGCTTCCTGAAGACGGCGGAGTGCGGTGGAGAGTGTTGGCTTCACTAATATACTTTGGAGAGGACTCAAATATAGATGCGCAACCACCCATTTTCTTTGTTTATCAAACACACACATACAAAACACTAAGGTTTCACCGTTGTATATGGCGAACGCCGTAACCCTTCTTATTATTGGCACCACTCTCCTCCCCCGCGTATTGCGGATATCAGATCTTTTATATATTGCTTAATACCCCTTTTGTGAGATATCTTTCCTAATTTTTAAAGTATTTATTCAATTTTTAAAATTTTAGTATCTTATGTCGTATTAGTTATAATTTTAACTCTTTTTTAATATAATTAATAATATTATTAATATTTCCTAGCCCAACCCTTTTTTAGGGGATATCAACGAGCCAAAATTAAATTGGATGGAGACATGATAGAAGCCATAAAGTTCGAAACCGCCAACACATTTTAAAACGGCACTGATTGTGTTATGTTTTCTTCCATAAGTTGAGATATCTACCCTATGCTGAATGAATTTCACCATTCTTGGCACATACCTAAAACCGTTACTAATCCGTACATTACGCTTATTCCTAAGAAAAAGGATGCAGAAAAAGGTTGAAGACTTCAGACCTATTAGTTTAGTCAATGGCTTGTTTAAAATAATTACAGAAATTTTAGCAAGCCGGCCAAAGTCTCTAATGCAAACGCATATTAGTCCTCATCAACAGCATTTATTTATGCATCCTTGATGGTGCATTAGTGACAGCAGAGAGCATGCACAGTCTGAAGCGAGATAGGAGAGGTGCCTTCATATGGAAGATTGATTTTCGCAAGGCTTACCATTTTGTCTCATGGGAATACTTGCTGGACATTATGATGTGTATGGGTTTTGATACCAAATGGCGTTTTTTGGGTATAAAGCTGTTTATATTTTTCCAAATTGGCATGAATTTCCTATGCAAAGAGGACTTAAACAGGGTGATCCGTTGTCTCCTTTACTTTTAATACCGCTGTTGAATTAATGCCTTTCAGCCAACGTTTCTCAGCCGGTGTCCAAGAAGTTGGTAGAGGGGGTTCACATTGGTAACTCGTCTTTCTCTATCCTTCAATATGCTGATGATATAATTCTTTTCTCCCTAGATAATTCGGAATCTTAGCAAGATCTGGAGAGGTGCTTGAGGTGATTGAAGTTCTCTCTGGATTATCAGTCTGCATATGTGATCAGCTAGATTGGAACTTGCTCTGAGAGCTCTTCATTGCAATGCTGAAGGCTTCCAACATTGTATCTTGGTTTGCCTCTAGGCAAGGATATGTCACACGCTAATTCATGGTACAACATTGCGAAGCCAAAATTGTGAGGAGGCATGGGTATTGAATCAATATCTGTCAAGAATTACTGTCTGTTATTTAATTGGTTGTGGAGTTTTTTTGAATGCAGATAGGCAAGAGAGTTCATCCAATATGTGGCATTCCCTGATTTCTGACAAGTATCTAATGGTAAATTCTGGTTTTCATCCTCATTTTAATTTAGCATCTGGTATTTGGTTGAACGTGCTTCTTTCAGGTGAACATTTTAAGTTACAAATGGGAGAGGTTTGATTCAGTCAGTGTGGACCTGTTAGTGAACCATTTTTTGGATAAAACACCAAAAGCATTAATCATGTACTAAATGCCGCTTTTTACTTTTCTATTGACATCTTATAGTTTACACTTGACTGAATCCTCAAGTGGAGCATCATCAGATTGACTAACAGAGACCACTGTTCAAAGAATTACCTCACCAAATGAGACAGCTTCCTCGTAGAGACAACTATCAATTACATCCTGGAAGGATCGGGCGTGGACGCAATATCACTTTGCAGAAACAAGTAAACAAATTTGCAGCAGAAAAACAAGCAAAAATTTACATTTTTGAATGGAACAACTGCTTAGAGCAGCATTAATTAATTAGAAACGGTTGAACATCGAACTAATTAGCAAAACCGAGTTAACATCATTATATTGAGCGGTAGGAAACAATTAGAAACCCTGGAATACAGCATTTTGTTACTTGTCAGAAACAGTTTACGGATACCAAATAGAAGTGCTGCATCGATATATTAAATCAAGGGTAGAATAACTAGACTAACCAAGTTACTATCATAAAAAAAACTAGACTAACCAAGTGTTCTAAACTTCTAAGACTGAAACGAAGAAACATATATGTCGGCGGGCTAGTACATAAATCCGAATTCCAAGTCTTGTGAATAGTGAGTGCCACTGATGAAGTAAGTCATTATTGTTGCAGGCACACTTTTGGGTGACCAGTATGAAAACCTGAATTTCAAGTCCTTCAAGTTGCGGAATGGAGAATTTTGATTCTCAAGCAAACCACTCTCCTGAAGTGCCTATAAGACATCAAAATATCCAAATAAGTCATTTGCTTTATCAGAATTACTCCTTTTTTTCTTACATCAACAGGGTAAGTAGGGGTAGGAAAAGCATCAATTACCTTAAGGTTTATAACGAGAGATTCCACGTTGCGAATACCTTGCAAAACCTTGAGCAGCTTGTGACCGTATGTTTGGAGCCTTCCACGGTCAACTTTCAGGTCCGCGTATCGTAGTGAAGGGAGATTAATCAACCGAAAAACATGTACCTTCCCGTATTCGCGGGTAAAATAATACTCAAAAACCTCAAGGTTTGGCAAAGAAAGTTCCAGTTGTCCTACATCTGTCACATCATCCAATTTCAAGCTAACAATCTTGGGCCCAGTTATCTTGAGGTTTGCTCCCCCCAGGTGGCACCAGGAGAAGCATAAGTTGGTGAGATTAGGGAAAACATTGAAAATATCAAAGCATTCTCCAAAACAACCTGAAGTAGCCCGTAGAAATTGAAGATGCAAGCTTGTGAGTCCAAGCATGGAATGACCGAACGACGAGCGGCGCTCAATTTTTAACCCTTTCAAGTGCAGGGTTTTCAGAGTTGGAGAACCCGACGACAGGTCGGGCAGAATGGCATTTCCAAGACAGGAAGAATGAGCGATGACGAGTTCACGTGCGCAGCGAGACAGGGCGTAACTGGTGACCTGTGTTAACATTGTCGTGTCGAGATAGGCACAGTACCGGAATCTGTCTACCCTGGAATTCACGCAGCGTTGGTCGGTCAATACGGCACGCACAAAGTTGTGGAAGGATGAGTCTCGGTAGAAAGATTCGTGGTGGAAGTAGAGTTCTTCGACGGATGTCCAGAGATGTCTCCATCGCTTGGAAAGTACAGAGGTCTGAACGGCGTACTTTGTATCGTTCAGGGACGCGAGGATATGGAGGAGTATGTCGTCCGACAAGTTGCTCAGCCTGTCCGGCAATAAGGTGTTAGGTTCGGGTTTCCAGCATGTGATTTTTTTTGTTTTGTTCCAGTAAATCCAGGATTTGATTTCTGAAGAAGAATATGCGATGGTTTTCTTTATGAGTTTCCCGGATGTGATTTCTGGCGATGAGGTGTTAGGTTCAGGATTCCAGGATGTGATTTCTGGAAATAATGTGTTAGATTCAGGTTTCCAGGATGTGATTTCTGGAGATAAGGTGTTAGGTTCAGGTTTCCAGAATGTGATTTCTGGAGATAAGGTGTTAGGTTCAGGTTTCCAGGATGTGATTTCTGGAAATAAAGTGTTAGGTTCAGGTTTCCAGGATGTGATTTCTGGAAATAAAGTGTTAGGTTCTGGTTTCCAGGATGTGATTTCTGAAGGAGAAGAAGATCTGATGGGTTTCTTTATGGGTATTTCGCTTTCTGAAGATGGCGGCGTGGGGTGAAGAGTGTTGACTTGGCTAGTCGAAGAGAACTTAGATAACCAGCCACCCATATTCTTTGTTTCAGTTAAGAAATCAGTAGGGTTTCGACCTTTAGGGTTTTACTTTTATATGTAGTGAACCTAACCCTTTGTACTATTGGCACTTACTCTCCGCCGCGTACATATCCCCATCTTTTATATGTATTTTTTTTTCATACTAATCAAGATTATTATTCATCATCCAAAGAAGAAATTACAAGGGAAGGAGCATTAAGTACATACAAAACAATACAAGTCATTGAGCCAATGACGAGGGATTGCACACTGGAAATAGCACTGGAGGAAAGCGATAACGGAAAGAAAGCATAAGGGGTGAAGACAGGATTAGTCAAATTTTCTAAGGACCCCCTTCCACTGCTTTAGTGTTTCAACACCGGCCAGGACACTATAATGCGAATAAGGAAATTCAGGTTGCAGAGCTTTAATCCACCAAAAAACTCTGTTCACTGTGATATCAAAGAGACTCGCCGAACTGATGACCTCACAGTTGAAAATCCGTTTATTTCTCGCTGTCCAAATAGACCAAATCAAACTCAACTATGGGTTAACACCATTTCTTTTGATCTCTAGTTTGGCAATTACTTTGATATTAACCATCCAGTCTTAAATTTTTTTTATTTTTCATCCTATGTAGGTTCTCTACGTAGTTTTTAATTTTTTTGATTAAAAATTAACGATGAACGAAAGTATTAGGGATAACACTCAAGTGCTGGCCTGACACGTTTATATTATCTCAAGATAAACATCATACAAGGAAAAGATATCAGAAGATATAGTACAAACACGATACGATCTGAGCTATCGTCTATCATACGCACTTAAATCATTATCTGTCGTCTTATCATGTACATATGTGATAGAATAAGTGTGGAATTCAACTAGCTTCCTCTACATTCATGAAACTCAACTAAAACTACACCAATAATATTGGGTGCCACTGAAGAAAAAAGTCATTACTTCTGCACTCAGGCGAGATCGTATCTAGACTTTTAAGTTACGAAAGGGCGAGGTTTGATTCAGTCAGTGTGGACCTGTTAGCGAACCAAAAGCACAAATCATGTACTAATTACCGTTTTCTTCCTGTTTACAACTTCTAGTATACACTTGACTGAATCCTAGAGTGGAGCATCATCAGTTTGACTAACAGAGACCACAGTTCAAAGAATTACAACACCAAATGCGACAGCTTCCTCTTTGCATCAAAAAATAAGAAAAACAAGTATCAATTACATCCTGGAAGGATCTTACGCGTGGACACAATGTCTGTTTGCAGAGAAACAAGCAAAACAATTAGCAGCAAAAAGGCAAGCAAAAACATACATTTTCGAACGAAACAACTACTTAGAGCAGCATTAATTGATTAGAAATGCCCTGAACAACTAACTAATTAGCAAAACCAAGCTAAAATCATTATATTGAGCGGTACGAAACAATTAGAAACCCTGGAATATGGTACTTTGTTAC